>JAQGAX010000345.1:0-18004 GCA_034698105.1 Plectus exinocaudatus | reverse complement strand
CCAAAGACGCGAAAATAATTTTCGGGTCACATTATCTGCAGCAACTGGTTGAAAAGTTGTCGAGAGGTAACATTATCTCCAGATAACAAAAAATGGCCAAAATTATCCACCTCCCGCCGCCGAACCGCGGCTACGTCTCATATACGCTTTACAGCAGACTTTACATGTATCCGAGGCCAGAGAGTCTGAATCGGTCGTGGAAAAGTTATATTTTCGGCGCGAATTCAAAAAGAGCCAAAAAAATTGCCAGTGCAAGGCGAAAATGTTTTTTTCCGGTCGGGGGTTGGTCTGGGTGAGCTATAGTTATGAAATTACCCAGTTGTGAAATTACCCACCGAAGTTACTCTTTTCATGGAATATGAAGTTTATGTTCCCAGAATTATGTAAAAGATTGTTAATACGCAGTAAAACAGGTTTTATCTCAGATTCTTCAGCAAGATAATGACGATATAGTGCAATTTGACACATGGCACTAACGCAGTCAGCTGCTGGCATCGTTGATTTTATATTGCCGACTTTAAAATAAAGTTCGATAACTATCGACTTCACTCTGATGGTAAAGATGTGCTTTGAGGCTACATATCGTGGAATAATTCTCTATCTGATTTTTTTGACAATTGTTTTTGTCATCTGCACCATGATACCTGATTCTGAACTCTCAGTAGGAACCTTAATATGCACCGCTGGGATTTTCATCGCAACCGACGTTACTGCTTTTTGTCAGCAGCTCATGGAACTGAGCCTGTCTCTGACGACTGCGAAAACAATGGCAATTTTCCCAATAAGTTTGAAAGGCGAGAAAGGTTTCTCCAAAAATATTGGATGAAAACAAAGAAAGCATTGAGCGTACCGTCGGCCAGAGAAGCAAAGAAATCTGATTCCTTGGGAATGGAGCAAAAGAGCACGGAAGCTGACACTACTGAATCAAGACTCGAAGCAGGAGCCGAAGCAGCTGAAGAACTGGAAGCAATGATGGGATCACAATAAATGAAAGACGAACTTACAGTATATGATGAATGAATATGCGTTGTTCTGCAAGCAATTGCTGAATATAATGAATCATAGTAAACTATTGCAATTCAATATTAAAATTTAGCTTTTCTTTTCGCAATTCAAAATTGCCAGCAACGGTTGCTTAAGTAACAACTGTTTCCTAACAACCTGGACCAAACGGATTTCTCAGTACCACATCTGTAGCTGCAGCCAAAATTGATCGATCCACATTAAAAAACCCGGCATATATCGCACAAATCAAATAATGAATGTTAGGAGTTTCGCTATAGAGTCACCGTTGATCAATGCAGCATCGATGTGACTCAAGCCGCAATCGAAGTTGTTCTCTTGCATCTGACGAGCGCCCACATCGCTCTGCTCGTTTCCTTCTGACGCACAACGTAGATTATCACATTGATGATAGTGCTGAACCGGACAAACACAAAGAGAAGTGTATTATAAGATGGAACCATTTGCATCCATGCGTAGATTGCCAAAATCATGAATGGTATTATATAGAAAATTAATGTCGATAGAGTAATGATTCCCAAGGTCACCGTCAGGCGGTGTTGCTGGGAGATCACTCGATGTTCGTGGGTTAATGAGCTCGTAATGACTTGGCGCATGGAGCGACGATATGCCAGGAACACGCAAATGTATATCACCACACTTAGGCAGCCTGAGCCGGCATTTAAAGTTGTTTGGTATAAATTGTATGAAGATGACAATGGTGGGATCGGGCACATTTTGTTTTCCTTTGGCACATTAGCTGAGTCAAAATGGGTGGAAAGAAACATGGCGATCAGTGACGTCACACCAAAGAGGCCGACAAATGCCTGAAACGATAATATGTGGAAGCTGGCGCATGGGAGCACGGAGGAACAGACTTGGGGCTGGAGGTATGGTTGTGGCGGTTCTGCAACGCCCAAATGGGGTCCTACAACCGTGACCAAAAAATCTGGATCTATCCTTAAATTGCATTACGCTATTTTTCGCCTTTTTCACGCCGTCTTCCTCTCAAAATGTAATTTAATGCATTAATGGTGTGTCAATCTATCCATCGATGTTCAGATAAAATTGCAATGTACTGACCAACACTTTGTGGGAATATCGATTATCGAGTTTGTGGTAAGTTGATGGCCGAGCA
Source organism: Plectus exinocaudatus (assembly GCA_034698105.1). Classification (NCBI taxonomy): domain Eukaryota; kingdom Metazoa; phylum Nematoda; class Chromadorea; order Plectida; family Plectidae; genus Plectus; species Plectus exinocaudatus. Next base: position 15,864 of record JAQGAX010000345.1, on the reverse strand, counting down.
ACAGCCAGTAGTCGATCTGTGCTCAGTACGATATTCATGATGGAAGTGAGCTGGTTCCCGATGTTCGTGACGAATATTGGCGGCAAAGTGATGCAGTCCCATGCAGAAAACGGATCACTTTGCAATCCGCTTAACAATATGTAGGTTCTGTAGCTGCCAAACGTCAGCACCCCAAGTCCGTAGATTACATCCGCGCTGGCCATTCCAGCTATGATCACCATTTCTTTTCTTTCCCTGAGCGACCTTTCCAGCAGAATTGTTAGCAGCAGTAATCCGTTCGCCACTAAGATAACTGTAAATGCGGTATTTTTGATTGTTACTCGACACATTCAAGATATGTAACAAATCCAGAAATAATAAATCTAGCCAGTGTGTTTCCTGGATGTTTCGATTTTCGCTGCCATTTTTGAAAAACCAGATTAACTACGAAGCGAAAAAATTACATCGTCATCCCCTTCGGGGTCTGAAAATGTTTTGGGGATATGGTCCCTTTCTAAAGCCAGATCCAACCGCCATTTGCGCACCTCTGCGCGCTACCCAATTTGAACATTGAATGGTAGATAGTGTTGCCGCGATACAATACGATACGATACGATATTTATCGTATTATACTAATCGTGTCGGCCAAATCGAAAAAAATAAGCTAATTGTGTCGCAATTTCTCACCGATTCCTTGAGCACCGGAAGTAACTGGAAGAACGTAGTCGCTGATGCTGCTATCAAGGGTTGCCATCTTTATAAATCGCGTCGATGGTTTGTGATGAGAAGATATCAAAATTTGACGAAAGCTGCGCACTTCTCGGAAATTACTGCGGGATTGAAAGTTGTTCCTTCATTATTATCTTGTCATGTGATGCTAGCTAAGGTCATATATACAGAGAAAAGAAAGAGCGTATCGATCGATAATTGCACATTGAAAAGAGAAACCCGGATTTGCGAGTGAATTATTGTCGCCATTTGCACGGTTCCCAGAGAACGCCATTCAGCTTGTTCCAAAGGCTTGTAGCTTAATCTCTGTTCAGCTACATAGGCTTGTGAACCAACAGGTTTTTTTAGCGCTGCTGCAAAGGTTCAAGTGAATTTTTGAATTAATAAAAAATTATCTTAAAGAATACCCTCCTAAAGTTTTGCTTTATTTAATTTATTAATCAATTTTTAATAGAAACTAATTTTTGCGGCAGTGTTACTTCTGTTCAACCAGTCTACAGGTTCGTGTTCATTGTGCATGCAATGGATGACGTACAAGTGCATCAATTTGAGAAACGTTTGAGAGGAACGAAGGATCTAGAAGTTGGGGGAAGTTTGTTGCATTTGAGAGCAAAGATTGCCTCGAGTTCGAGGATCGGAGGCAAATGTACTAATGAGTCACAATTCAGGGGGATATTTTAATGCGGTCTGGAGTGGGAGTTGAATGTCATTTCATGATTTGAGAGAAATATAACCTCATCGTGTTTTGGCCTAGGGTGCAGAAGCTTTTGGCGAAGGGTTTACCCGTAAACTTCCACGCCAGGGTTTGTTTTGACCCATACCTGTAACCGGGTGGTCCAGGAGGTTACCCCAGGTCCAGGGGGTTACCGTAACGTAGTGACGTACGTAGTGGCGGAATTTTTGAATTTCGCGTCGAAATCCCAACACAAGGTACTGTACATCTCTAAGGCCTAGACCCCTTGTCTCAGACACCCGTCGCAGGTATTTTTTGACCGAAAGCAAGCAAAGCGACGGTCACCAGACACTATGGCTGTTCCATCTGGAACCGATATCATGATACTAATGTGACTGAGTATTGTAGAAATGTAATTACATTTCTGATTGTCGTTACTGCTTTGTAATGAGTGAAATTGAGACTCAGGTAATGAAAATGCGAAAATATAATTAAATTTCGACACTTCTCATTCACATTAGTGTTATACAATTGACCGCTGAGCTAGGCGTTGGAAAAGCGGCAATAGGGAAATGTTTCAGCACTGCGGAGCTGGTGTGTGGGAAAAGTGTCTCAATGATAAGGTGCCGTTCATAAATTATGTCAAGCTGTTTTTGACCATTTTTACCACAGTATACGATGCAATTCACTCGCTCTCAAATTGCACTGCTACTTCACAGTATTTTAACAGCGAAAATTAAGATATATATTACGTAGTGTAAATCAGAACTTGTCATTGAACGCCAGACATGGGCACCGGTTTGGGCTTGGGGGGAGGGTTATGGTCGACTGTCTGGGGGTATATAACCCTCACGCCCAAATCTGTAGAAGGCATCGCACACATGTCAGCAAACTGCAAAAAAAAAATTATGTAACGCTAAAAAGTGTGCTATACAAGGTCATATTCTTCGACTTCCGCCTGCTTTTCAACAATAACAGAAAATTTGCGCAACTCGCGACTCGGTCGAATGCGATCGAGGAGAAACATTTAAGAAGCGTTGTGACAAATGACAATTTAAGAATTCATAAAGTTACAACAAAGAATTATTAACTGATTTTTGGTGTTACGCATCCATGCCTGGGTCAAAATCGCGCATCATATTGTTCCGTTTGCACCAGTCACGCGCGCCTTTGAAAGCAGGTGGTGCCTATTAATTTAACTGCGCACAGTAAATAGTATCGTAAAGTTATCATTACTTATTCAGGGGCCTGTTTCATAAAACTGTTGAGAATTGAGAATTGAGAAATTGAGTTTGCTTTAGCACTTGAAGAATTGAGATTCAGGTGAAGAAATTCAAGTGAGTCTCAAATCTTCGCGTGCTAAAGCAAACTCAATTTCTCAATTCTCAATTCTCAACAGTTTTATGAAACAGGCCCCAGCTTGTTTAATGTCCTCAAGAACGACAAACAGCATTTTCTGCGACAACTTTTTGTTTCCAGGAAGATTTTGAACAGAATATTTACTTTCTTTCAGAAATGTGAGTACAGCGTTCTTGATGCAGATGACTTCGTGCCAATTTGCTAGAATACACCAACTGCAGACACTTAATTCTGTCATCGATTGACTCATTTGCTGCGCGCAGATTTGCTTATGCTTACTAGTAATATCAATCAAATATTTGTCAGCCATGGGCAAAAGACGATGAGCCACTATTTCGAGATTAGCTACCTCTTCGCAACTCGTATATTCGCAGAATGCCCAAAATTTAGCCATTATTCTACAGTATGAAAAAGCAGTACTGCACTTGAAACCTGGATGGTGAGGGGGTTGCAGAATTTTTTGTGAAGGTAACAGTATATGGTTTTTCTGGTTATGGAGCACATAAAGCATATGATTTTTCAGACAAATTTTGCGATCTTTATTTAAAAACGTCATAGAAAACTGGGTGCTCGAACAATTTTACACTAAATATGACAGGGGCACCCCCTCCCCGAACATTCCGTGGTGCTCCTGGGTCAGGTCCCCACCTCTGGGTACATCGGTCCCACTTTCCCAGAACCCTCCCCCAACCCCTGACCCTCCCATAGAAGTGGATGTTTTGTAATAACGGCGGTTAATAAAATCAGAATCGCTTCACCAGCGGTAGCGACTATTTCATCATGAGCTAAATGCATTATCGCAGCATGTAATAAAGCCGCTTTCGGAAGCGATAATCGCTTGAATATTCATCATTTGCTCTCAATCTCGAAATATCATTCATGTGTGAAGTGCGCGATTGTGGGCGATCCTTCGAGATGAGAGCAAATGATGAATATTCAAGCGATTATCGCTTCAGAAAAGGGCTTTATTGCTTGCTGCGATAAAACATTTAGCCCATGATGAAATAGTCGCCAACGCGGGTGAAGCCATTTTCTGATTTTATTAACCGCCGCTATTACAAAACACCCACCTCTATGGGACGCGAAGCTGTGTAATAGAATCCGCTGAGACAGAGATTCAAAGCGGAGTACTGTTGAGTCCTTTATCAAACTCATGCTAACTTAAGAGAAATATTTCGTAGAAAATGGGCAGGTAAGCAAGCGTTGGGGTTGAACACCAAAGATAGAGTGACGTGTGCGTTTGTGCGATTTGGTTGAAATATGTGTGCACCTCGTCCTACAGCATTCCCACGAATCAACCTCAGGCATAGTCATGATCCGGGCAGCGGCTGCAGAATGTGAATTCACCTTTTCGGGAAAAGTACCATAAGTGCTTCCAGCGCTATTATGGGCCAGGCGCGTTGCTGATGGGGCGCGGGGACATTTCTCCATTTTTTGGATTTGCCCCACGATTTCTGAGGCCAAAAAAGAATGAAAAGGGTTCCCCTTAGAAAACTGTCGATTTGCCGCTGGATACCAATATTGCTCCCCCCTCGGTTTTCGCGCTTGATGGTTCTCCTGGAATTATTCGACCTCAAATTTCAGGAGCCACTAGCTGACCACCGTTCTTCGGCCCCAGAAGATGAACGGCGATCACTCTCCCCACTCCGAAATTTTTCGGTCGGTACCCTACAGCAGAGATGGCGCTCCTGGTGGATTGCTATTGGAATCCACCAGCTAGGGGACAGGGTTATTTGCATCACAGGTAGCGAAACGTGAAGAGATTATACTGGCTATAATTTCTGACCGTTCGGTAATAAGAAGATGGAATATGAGAATTCACCAGCTGGGCCCTATTTCATAAAAAAATATTGAGAATTGAGACAAAATTTCTCAATTCTCAATAGTTTTATGAAATAGGCCCTGGAAAATTGCCAGGTACCATAGTAGCCTGATGGACGTGCCCACCCCTGACTTGCAGCAAAACTGTCGTCTTTAGTCGACTGCCATTCTTTACGATCTCTTACTTCCCGACTTTTTTCTTTTTCTTTTTTTTCTTTCTCATACTTAGAGGATACTTTTCGAGGGGCAACTTCAAAACCATCGTCTCATTTTCTTTCCGCCATGGATACGGCATATCGATTTCGCTCACAGTGTTCTAAATTTTTAGTAAGCATTATTGAACTGGTTGGACACTAAAAATGGCATACGACTTGGCATTTGGTCGGATTCAAAATGAAAAAACAAACACTGTTCAGCCGTTGGCTTCAAATAGATTTCTTGAACTTGCAAATTCAATTGCACTGAGATGCAATATCGACATATTTGAATTAAACAACAAACGAAAGTCGGTGAAATGGTTGGCATCAAAAGTTTTCTGGATCATCGTTATTCTCGGATTTTGTTATATGGCTGGGAAATCAATTATTGCAGTGGCGTCAGGTAATGTTGCAATCAATAAGCATTAATTATATCTTTTATATGGAAAAGAATATCTACACTGCACGGGCGGGAAATTTTTCCTATGGTTTGGTATGGTAACGAATTTCATGTTCTCGAAGTTTTAACTTCACAAACCAAAAATTTTCCATATTTCCCGTAAATTTTTTTTTCTATGCTAAGGTATCCAAACCTCTTGATCACCCTACTGGGGGTTATATAACCCCCAATAGGATGGCCATGGGTTTGGGTACTTTATCTAGTATCGTAAATAAAATTTCGCCCCGTCTTGGCGACCTTTTCTTGAAAACACACTCCACTGCAATTTTTCTCATAACCCCAACCCATTTTTCCAAATCCTATCGGACCCCACGCCGATGTCTGTGGTGCAGGGAAGGGGCTTCAAAGAGCGGTTAGTTCTGAAAATGGGCGCCTCGCTTACACAAATGGGGGTGCGATGCCGAAAAGGTCACCATCATGGCATGGCACGGCCCTGCTCCTAAGCCGCCAACTACCACAATCGTCTCTGCGTATATCCCATTTTTCCGCGGCAACACTAAAGAACAGTTATTCCATTGGTGCAAAAATATGCTTACATATGAATTATTGGCCGCACCATATTTCAGACTTTGCAAGTGGACAGACAACCGCGCGTTTGGAGACCATGTTCAATGAAACAATGGCGCTGCCAATGTCTACTTTATGCTTGCCACTCATACCAAGCGAACTCGATGAGTACCAGAACGAGACAGATTGCGAATCTGGGAATCTAATCGTTAGTGCTACTGCTATTTCAGTTACAGTGCAATAGGTGGATCAACACTATATGCCCCGAGTGTGTGGTCAGAATATAGCACCGCAGGCAAAAATTTGGTATACTTTGTACGATGTAGGGTGAAATTCCGATATCCCTCGTACCTGTAACCGAGGTCCGAGGCCAGGGGGGTTTGGGTCTTCTCGGGGGGGGGGGGAAGGTACGGTACCTTCGTGTCGGGATTTCGCCGTGAAATTCAAAATTTTTCTTCGCCACTACGTGACGATCCGCTCGGGGGGGGGGGCTTGACCCCCTGGTTACAGGCATGCTATCCCTTACCTTCTTAAGAATTGTGTACCTTCAGACTCTGAGACCCAAAGCTACAGCCCGGCCTGGGGATACGCACACCCTTAGCGCCATGCCCAGATCTGGTGATATCAGCCTTAGCCGTGGCTGTGTCTGGTGTACACAACAAACCACCACTGCTCAGATCTGTCCAAAGACCTGTGAAGCATCATCTCGTTGGAGCGGACTTGAGTTTGCCAAGATGCAACGAATTTTATGAGAGGCGCGTTGAAGCGCAAACAGCAGTAGGGGCGAGGCGCACCATAGTTCAGTAGACGTAGGGCTTGAGAGCATAAATGTAACATGTAGCGAAAGGTAGGGGCCCTTGTTTCTTACCAGGGTTTGAGTGGGTTAAAAATTTGAATTTTCGCCTAATATTTCAAATTTTCGACCTTTTCAGGGTTGGCTCAGGTTTTTTCGCGGATCCAGAGTATCCTCAGAGTTCCTCCAACTACATGGATGGTTGAGCGTAGAACCCTAGAAAAATAGCCCAAATTTTTTCAATTTTTTCGCGAAATAGAATGATACTTTTGAGTTTGCACTCTGACGCACATTAATTAACGCTTTAAGAGGGGAGGGCACCCAGTTATGTTCAAGAATGCGTAACGCTGTAGCATTAGGCCCCTTCCACAAGTGAGGCCAATGAGGCCATGGCTTCAGTCACCGATCAAAATTGGGCGTGGGGGGTGCGTCAAAGAATGGAGCATAGTTAGATCTCGGGTTACCAAAATCCAAGGCACGGCCTGTATAGCATAGAATAGGTTGCGGTAGATAGAAGCATACCAGTAATCTGGGGGACTGGGGTTGGCCCCTGGCCAGGACCAGACCCGCTCCCCGGCCGAAACAAATATGTTCGCCACGTAGTAGCGAAAAAAAGCGGTTTTTTTAATTCGCGCAGAAATCTTGAAACGAAGATACCGTATCGGCAACCGCTTCCCGTCGACTAACTCAGGCCCCCTGGCCTCGGACATCTCCTACAATTAAGGATATGAGCTGCGCGATGGGAGTATAAACCGTTGAAAGTAGCGTTAAGTTACATGTGTATCACCCCTATCCACCGGTCCTTGTATTTAAATAAACTACTAAATTTCAAACGCCGAGTGTAAAGTGATTTCTTTTAAGCGAGGATACTATAAAGAGCATCTGTCAACTTATTTCAAAAATATTACGCAAGTCACCAAAGAGAATATCCTTGACGACGACAACATTTGGCCTAATTATCTACTTTATGTTGCCCATAACTACTTGTCGTTGATCACGAAATTTGAAACGTTCGAGGGTAACAGTGAGATAATTAGTGTAATCTTTCCGTTTGGGTTCAGTGACGTCAACGGCAGTGATCTGGCGTTGGCAATCACATTCTTGGAAGATCAGCTAACAATGTTAACTATCACAATTAATGATTTTCGACTAAAGTTTGGCAAAGAGATATCCCGCCGCGTATATGATTTTACCATCGTCTATAGGGATGATGATGCATCAAAAGGAACTGAAATCGGAGTCGAAAGAGTAACTTTCGTTGGTTTCGAACAAATTTGCTACCGGGTACGCTTCGATAAGCATTCGTTCACTAGCCAGCAAAGTTCAATTACAATAATGGCGAATCATTCATCATTGCCTAATTCGCGACCAGATAATTTGCTCAACAGCGAGTTCATCTCTATTGACTTAATTGGCAGAGACCACTTGCGATGGTTTATTGGTGGTTCTCAACCTATTTTTTATGGTCTTTATACTGTGTCGTTCAATGAAGGTAGGCTATTTCAGTTTAGACTCGATGCCATTTATCAAGCAATGCCGATTATCAATGGAGAAAAGCGCTGCAGCGAGAGTCAATCGCTCGATTTCTGCACTACAAAGTGCAGATGTGAACAAATCAAAAAGTGGTGCAATTGTACACCGTCATGTGTGCTGGAAAAGGCTTTCATGGGTAATTGTCGATTGATGGAGTATGCGAATTGTCTAATAAATCAGACACTAGACGACCCATTTGATCGCTGCATCGACAGTTGCCTGCCACCTTGCGAGCGTAGTATTTATGTGCAAACGTTCAATGAGATTAACAATGCAGTTATCGACTACACGTCAATTAGGTTGAGCATTATAAACTTTGAATATCCAGTATTCAAAGAGAGCAATGAATGGGTATTTTCTTCCTTTGTTGCCACAACTGGCGGTTTGCTTGGATTGTGGATGGATGTTAATGCAATGTTCATTATTTCGTACATCGTATCAATTTGTGCAATACTTTTCAAGTCGAGAAAATTGGATGCAAAAAATATTTCTGTTGCTGACGTCGATGACAAGATGAACAATGGGAGACAACAAACAAGAATGCAACATGACGCAGTGCTGAAAGGGTTTAGTTTTACTGTATATTACTCTTTATTCGTGTCTTGTGGTGCAGCAGTATGGGTATTTTTTGGTGCAGTGCAGTAACGCATGGTACGGAATTTTCCATACTACTGCAACCTTCAGTTTCCAAAATCTTCCCATACTTCCAGTACGTACAGTAAAGAGAACTTTCGATTCTTTGAAAGTCGTACTGAGGCCAATTTTATGCAATTTGTGTGAATGAGAAAGTAGAACTGTGTTCGCGTCCGACGTTTACTTGCGAAAACAGTTTTTATGTATTGGTTTTCACATTTTTTCGGTGATGAAAAACTATTTCGCATCCAAATTTTCTCCTGACGTCCATTTTTCAAACCAAAATCCCTTTACCGCACTGTACCGCTTCTCTTCTTATCATCCTTTTCCCGCAGCATCATTATTCATTGATAAGTGTTATGTTCTTTATTGCAGAAAATTTTACAACGTATGGCGCTGGTACTGGTTGAAGACATTAAACTTTGGAAACTCAGGTCATGCAAACGTAATTTTTAAATGGGTTGTTAGTAAAACTTTTCTGGCAGTTCATTTTATTTTGCTTTCATACTTCGCCACTAGTTTATGCCTTCCAATTTGCAACGAATATGCGAGTAACAAACCAATAACAAGTCTGAAAATCCAATTTAACAGGAGCATCACCCTGCCGTTTTCAACGATGTGTCTGCCGCTGTATATTGGAGAGCTATACGACATGGACTACAAACCAGATAATATGACGTTCGCAGAAGAATTGGCGATAGACATCGAAAATAAATATGCCACAAAAGAAAATTTTCTTGCTCCAAACATTTGGACCAACGCATTCCGTCATATTGCTCACATCTATCTAGCCCAAATTTCGATGTGCGAAATGCCAATAAATGGGAGTTCTTTTGAGTGCGACAGAAGTGAAAAATTCGAAGACGACGATTTTTTATTAGCCATGAAAATTTTTGAGACTCACTTGAAAACTATTGACGTTTCTATTGATGAATTGCGGCAAGGGTTTGGCATTGAAGTGGCAACGTTTTATTCAATTTTTATCAGTACATGCAACGACAGTAGAAAAAATGATTATGAGGATTTCCGTTGGCTGGCTTTTGAAAAAAGTCGAATGAGTTTCGTTAGCGCTACTAGAATTTGCTTTCAGATAAGATTTGATTTATTTCCTCTTACGGAGAATAGCGCATTACGCATTACTGCATCCGAAAATTCGTTGCCTAACGTGACAAGAGACCGAACTTCAACTCGAAAAAGTATAACTATAGATTTTCTGAATCGACAGCACGATGACAAATCATTTTATGGCAAAGTAGATTCAGTTCTTTATTGTCAATTTCACCATAATACGACCCAAACCGTTGAATTTTCCGCAGTCTACCGTAATTTTCCAGAACTTAAAGGCAAAAGGCGCTGCAGCAATGGCGCAACTCTTTACGAATGCCAGTCAGAATGTCGCTTCGCATCCATACAGGTATGGTACAGTGCGAAGTATACTCGGAAAATAGCACTTTGTCACATAAAATCTGGAATTAAATCAATGAAGCTAGCTCCTTCGGCTCAAAAACTTTCATTAAAAATTTTTCATTAAATTTAAGTGTAATTTTTTGGGAAAGCCCAAATTAAAGAGAATCCAACGTACATACCTCCTGTTTCTGTGTGTTAGATTATAACGATTTATTGCCGTGCGTTAGAAACCAAGTACATATTAGTGAAAATGTTTCGATTTGTTCTCTCAGACACATTGTTTTATCTTTCATGAAGGAAATTAACCTGCTTTTAGCGCGGGCAGATATATCACTAGCCCGACCGTACTTCCATCTATCCCACTCTCACACTACGAAACCCAATGCTGACGCAACACTTGTCACGCGAGGTGCCAGTTGGCCAGACCTGGGCACCCAAAATTTTCTGGGGGTACACAGTACAGGGAATTTTGATACTCAGTCGTCGATATTGATTTTCTGGGGGTACTACGCTGTATGACCGAAATACAAACCCGGGTGGGGGGTACGTACCCCCTGTAGTACCCCAAGCCCAGGTCTGCAGTTGGCTCACGCAGCGACAGTGATCACGAAATCTTACGCGACAGCAGTGATTACAAATAGTGTTGCCATGATAAATAATTTTACGGTAAAGACTAGGGTCGTAACGGAGCCGAAATTTATCGTATAACCCTGATTTTTCGTACCGTGGCAACACTAATTACGAAATCTTATGTGGCAGCACACTAATCCGTCGCCAAGGCGTAGCGAGCAAGTGTAATTTACGCAATGCGCACACGGCACCGTTTAAACCCAACCTCCGAGGTACGAAAGTGTATGCGCCCATTGTGGACGCTCTTGCTCACGGGTCATCGGGACTATTCTGTCTTGTATGGAAGTTATGATAATCATGCGATTTGGTTTGGCACAAATGCCGTTCGGTAATGAGTATGAACCTCTTCGTGACCCTGGCGTTCGCATAAATGTTTAACGAGAGTGGCGGTAATATACTTTGTTAACCCTTTAAAACTTCGTTATATGATTATTGCCGACATTTCAACTATGAAACAGAAATTGGTGTAAAACTTTTCTTCCTAGGTAAAACTGGTATGGTGCATTTTGGTTCGGTTTTCAGAGATTATGCGATTGTTCGCCGAGATCGTGGCCATTCATTGGTAATGGTACACACGGAAAACTTGATTGCACAATGGAGAGGTATCGAAGTTGTCTTGATGCCAGTGAATCGCTAACTTATTTTAATTGCATCAGTAAATGTTTACCGAACTGTGAGCGCGTAATTATCAAAAACAGAAGGGGAAGCAATGAGCTAAGCAATGGTTTAACTATAATTAAGTTGGTAATCCGTAGCATGAATTACCCACTTTTCGACGAGCAGTTGAAATGGACTTTTGAAACATTTCTGGGAGAAATCGGTGGTGTGATCGGCGTATTGCTCGGACTCACTTTGTACGACATTGTCCAGGTCATCACTAAACTTTTAATTAAATTTATCGTCTACCAAGTGTCGTGGATGAAAAAGACGACACCGATTATCGAAATTCATCCCACTACGGCGCATCCTGCAAACACGGTACTACCCAAATCTTTTTCTTCGAGCGCGAAGCAACACTTTATTAAATGGGTGATTGCAAAAATATGTGTCGTTTTGTCGACAGAAGCAATATTTTCATGGCAGCGAATAGTACAAATAATGATCAACACGATTTCGATATTTACATTTGGATATCTTACCATTACTATGGGGTTCAATCTCATTCAAGATTATCAAACTAATCATAACTTAACGTCCAATATCAAATTGTACTTCAACAAGAGCTTCGCGCTGCCAACTTCTACAGTCTGCATCGATTTAAACGCTTCTGAGGAGTTCTACATCTCATTGCCTCATCCTTTTTTGACAAATGGGAAGTAGCTTTTGTCAGAGACAAAATCAAATGAAGTAGGAAAAGTTGAATGACAATGACCAGTAGTGGGCAGGATCGGCTTCTGGGTGCCGGGATATTTTTCATGAACAGTCTATTCAAAGAGTGTGAATTCAAATTTTTCCCATCTACGGATGTTTTGACTCACATTGTTTTCAAAGCTACGCAGGTATGGGATATGCAGACATGGGCACTGGTTTGGCTCTGGGGGGGAGTATATCCGACTGTCTGGTGGGGGTATATACGCGCACGATACGGGGACCCACCCCAAAAAAGGCGCCAAATTAAAAAAAATGCGCGAAAATTCAAATTTGCGCCATAAAAATGGCACTTACTTACGGTGCCGTAAGTAAGTGCCATTTTTATGGTTATTTTTATGGTCATTTTTAACCAAAACATAGTTGGTTTTGAAAAACTGTCAAAGAGAGAGAGAAGCAATCGCGGGCACTTATGGGACACAAAATTTGTGCATTTTCGAGCATTAAAATGGGTTAAAAGAAGCATTTTATCTGGGATTTTTATCTGTTTTTTTGGCCTTCGGCCCGCTTAAGGATACGAGATCTGCATGATACGGCTCCGAGACAGATGCATGACCGATATATATATTTGTTTGGGTCTTTGATTACGTATGTAAGCGTTATCTGCAATTAAGTACCGATGCTTAATGTTATTGAAAGAAAATGTGACTTTATGCATTAGCTCCTTCCCAATCATTTTTAAAGCTTCGTACCAAGACGAAATCAATGGATACTTTTCACAGATGAACTTGACGAAAGAATGTTTTTTGAATTTAAGAAATTGGACAAACCTCCTACGACACGTTGTTCATAAATATTTATCAGGACTCACGCGAATTGAAGCAGATATAGCAATAGATATGAGTGAACGATTGCCTAACGATCCTACGATTCCAGCTTTTTTCGGTGCCACCGCAATAGAAAAAGACATATATTTGGCTCAACTAAAGTTAGAAAGTTACATGAACGTACTAAATGTTACAGTATTTGAACTGCGGCACTTATTTGGCCAATATATTGCCGATATTTTTTCATTGCGTGCAGCATTTATTACACCAGCAACCAGTGGTGAGTGCAACCCAATGAAAACCTTCTGAGATGTCATCGTGGAAAACGTCACCATGTCCTCGGGTCATTCGCGTTGGTCCTCTGAACGTCCCATCCCCGAGTTGACGAAAATTACACTTTGTGACACGGAGGAAGCAAAAAAGAATTCTGCTGGCTTGATAATAAGCCTAGAGCTTATTTTCCGGAAAAAACTGTTGCACGGTCAATAATTTCTTGTAATTCCATAAATTGTCGAGATTTCGCAATACTTTTGTTACGTGCACAATTAGGTTGAAATAGTAGAAAGTATAGAGCTGAGAATGAAGTAATAAACGTACGAAATGCTAGAAATGCTTTTAAAAATTTACAAGAAAACTTTCTTACAGATGTTTCACATTAGTAACATATTCGTATTTCCAGAAAGTAGGTCCGTGGGTTTCTGATTTAGTCTTACTACGGATGTGGGAGATGGGGGAGCTCTGCATGCAGGGCCGGATCATGAGAGTCTGGATCCCTGGGGCAAATAGTGCATGAGCCCCTTTTTTATTTTTCTCACTGACTTTTGCCAAAAACAGCGGGCCTTCGGTCCGGTCCCCTTGGGCCATGGCCCCATTGGCCTCGAAAAATATGCTTCTCTGGCTATACCGATCGACACCTTGCGACGCGATGAAATATCGACATCTCTTTCAGAAGCCGATACTGCTCCGAATCGAACGGATATTGCTATGAATCAAGTAACGAGTCTCGACCAAAGTTATATCTGTTATCAGGTACGATATGTTTATTTTGTTTTCAGAGGATACATTAGTGTTAGGGTTAGCCGTAATTATATTATACAACAAGAACATCTCAAAAAATATGTGACAGGTAAATTATGTTCATATTAATCATGTTTATAAAACCTCAGTGGCCGCAATAAAATCTGAAGTTTGCTGTAGATATAATGTAGAACGAGATTCTTGTCCTTGTGGGAGGAAGTTAAAATCACAATCGGAGCTAATGAAATGTTCTTCTCCTCATATTGAACAGACTGCATGAGATTGGGACCGCAATGTTGCAATCTCAAAACCAGTTTGAAATGCAGCTATCTTGATTCGGGAAATATCTACAATGACTCTGACAGTGACTCAGGAACGTTTGCATTTGCGGATGATCTGACCGACCGGGTAAAAATCCGACCAATTACGGTAATTTGCCGATGTTGTTTACAAGCACTGATTTTTATTCAGAACACTGTGAGCCACTGTTATTAATCAATTTTGTCCCGACTTTGAGATACATGCATGATTCTTGTTTGAACAACAATCTAACTAACTTTGTTTTACCGTAGGTCCGATTCGATCTTTATCCTTTCGAAGATAAACTGCAATACTTTCTCTTGACTGGACGACAGCGAAATGGACAGCCGAATGGCATAAGCGCTGCTGAGCGTCGTTTATTCGTTGATTTTACTTGCGGCAATAAGACCGGTATTACATTGGAATACAGCAAAATTTGCCCATCGTTTCACTTGCAAATTGACTGCGGGTCCAACAAAAAATGTTATATGCGATGGAACACAGAATCGATCATACAGTAGAAATCGTTTATAGCGGTAAATGGGGGACCGGTCATTCCCGACCGTTATAAACGAATACCGGTATAAACGATGGCGTCACTGTACAAACCATAGACGATGGGACCCGTCATCTTGACCGTTATAAGCGATTTACCGTTTTAACCGAAACCGCTATAAACGATTTCTACTGTATGCGCGATTTCTGGTCTCAAGAAGAGAGCCATTTCAAGAACGCGTTCAAATCACATTTGTTAAGACTTGCCTCTGCTCTTTGTGGTTTTCTTGAATCGCGCTGTACCATGAATGGGTCAGTTAGTGGCTTTGCTTCAGTATGGGGCCTTTCATAAATTACGTCACGCTCTGGGAGGGGAGGGAGTCGAGTGCGGCCTGAGACGAATGCATGATATTATGACGTCATAGCTATGCTGCACCATATTAAGGGATGTCAGAAAGGTCAAAACAGCGTGGCATAATTAATGACCGGCCCTGATCAATCATCTAACACCTGATCTGGCTCAGTATACAGTGAACATCGCTTATAGTGGTAAATGGGGGACCGGCATATTTTGACCGGTATAAGCGAATACCGGTATAAACGATTTTATTAAGCGTGGTAGGATACCCTCTGGAACGGGACAGTCTTGACCGGTATAAGCGATGTTCACTGTATTTGCTCTCAGTAGTACGCTCTCGGCTTTCAGCATTCTCAACCACCACCAGGACTGCGACGTGCCACCAATTGTTACGGAATTGATTGAATTTCTACGCAAACACGCGCTCAAGACCGAGGGCATTTTCCGTCGCTCCACTGTTGTCAGCCAGATTCGCTCTTTGCAGCTACGTATCAATAAAGGTGCGTTGCTGTTACAATGACCTGCGTTGATCGTTGTATCGTCATTGATCGCAAGCAGGAAGGAGGGGGACGTAGCTGGGTCAGTCGAAAAGAGACTAAGACTGCTGAAGAATCTTATAGCTGTACTATGAGAAGGGGCATACCTGTAACCAGGGATCTAGGGGGTTTGGCCCCCAGCCGGAAAAAATTATCATTTTTTAATTCGCGCCGAAATCCCGACACGAAGGTACCGTACTGGCGCCCCCTGGCGTCGGACATCTGTTTTCAGTATGGAAGAGGGGGGATATCTGAGAGAGAGCTTCCAACTTTTCAGCTTGCTGATAAATATGAAAAACAGA
>JAQGAX010000344.1:0-18009 GCA_034698105.1 Plectus exinocaudatus | reverse complement strand
GGATAATATGTAAATCAAAAATTTCGGCTAAAAACGTAGCAGAATTCTTAACGGCCAATAGTATTGCATGATGGGGCGACAGAAAGCAGATTTGAATTTGGCGCCACACTGCAACAGACGGTCTGCCCGAGACGAGCCGAGTACATACAGTATGGATTTGAGCATGGGCAAAATCCGTTCGGGACGCCGATCAAGCCGCAGACCACGGGCAACTGGCTGGGTCCGAGAAGTGTGCAAGCCGGAGCGCAGTCGTTGGCTGCAATTTAATGTCCACGTTAATGATGCAAAGTAATATTTTAATTCTATCAAATCTATTTAAGTGATATCAAATCGGGTGGCGATCGATCTTAAACCATTTCAACTGAACTTAATTATTGCGGTAAATATATCAACGCCGTTCTCAACTTGCGGGCAATATTCGAACAGTAAATTGTCGAGCGACACAACGCATTATAGCGTATAATTCGATCGTCGCGCCGTATGTTATGTTATGTTATCGCAATCGATCACTACATTTGAAATGGACTAAGATCAGCCACCGCAAGATGTTCATAATAAGCATAATCATTGTATGTTTGAGATGACGGCGCTGTGACCGAGTGGTCTAAGAGCCTCGGCTCGCAATCACAAGGTCGGGGGTTCAGTATTTATCGTATTCTAATAGTCCGACCGGTCGTACTATTTTTCAGTCAACCGCTAGAGGATCGCACTATTAGAGATTATTATTATACAGTAGTACTGCTAGTAGTACTATCAGAAGGGGTCCTCCATTTTTCCATCCCTCTCTAGGGAGTCACACTCATGGAGAGGGTCGTACTATTAGAGAGAATCGTATTATTAGAATAAATACGGTACTTAGTTGTCGATATTGATTTTCTGGAGAGTATAACGCTATTGAGGACAGGCACATTTAATCGGATCCTCCGTCCTCGTCCTATTGGCGGGGGTACGTACCCCTATTACCTACCCACCACGCCCTGGTCTGTGCCGAACGCTTATCAGAACAAAATTAGTATCTAAATAACCAACCTGCAACGGTAGTTTGAGCATTGGTCGATGACAGCAAGCAGAACAGGAACGCAACAACAAGAAATGAAGTTCGCATTATGGTCGACAGCTAATTACAGTACTACCAAATGTCTGTAACACCGCTAGAGTTTCGTCGTCCGACGAGTAGCTGCTGCCGTCGGATGGACAATGAAATCGCTATTCGCCAATATGACGGACTATTTGTATTTGCGGTGCTCGCTGTGTTGACTAGCTTGCTTGTTTATTTCGCGCCGCGCCGGTTTTTAAACTCAAAAGCTGGCTCAGACTACGGGCTTTCAGCTTAAATTCAAAATGTGAGTCGGTGCAATACTATCGCTCTCTTTCACTGGCGATTTGCTAAGACCTCCCACAAAGAGGTTTTTGAGTATATGCAAACGTCAATAATCTTTTGTTTATTCTTAGTTCGATTCGATTGTCTACTAGTCGTCTTGCGTGAGCGGTGAACTTTTTGATGTTCGTTCTATGACGTTTCGCTAAAAGCTGTTTATGTGTCAGCAGAGCTGAATTCATATTTTTGATAACGCTTGGCTCAATCACATTACATTTTCCAAGCGAGTTGCTGAGCTTTTAGCGAAACGTCAAAGAACGTACATCAAAAAGTTCACCGCTCACGCAAGACGACTAGTAGACAATCGAATCGAACTAAGAATACTCGCTAGGAAAATGTAATGTGATTGAGCCAAGCTTTAGCAAAAATATGGATTCAGCTCTGCTGACACATAAACAAGATGAAAATTGACATTTAGATAACGACGAATGGTTGGCGCCGTCGATTACTAGAATGGTTGACCTGTAGTCACTTTTACAATACACTTTTGTGGGGGAGTGATAATATTACCCCCCCCCCCCAGCCGCCGATCTGCAGCCACCTCCGCAGGTGCTTTGAAGGTATTGAATGTTCCCAATATGCAGCTATATATCTCTTGTTCTTAAGTACTGATTAGTTATCAAGTTCGAAAGGTAACCACAAAGTAAATGGCGTGTACTATTTGGAATCCTAGTAAAAAGGTCAAGTCAATGTAATCCATAATCAGCGTCCAGTTATCCTTCCGAAATTCCATCATTTCAGTCTCTTCCAGAAAACAATTCAGCTTCGCCACTGCTTCACTCAGTTGTTGGAAACAAACAACCGCTGATTCTTGATTCTTTGGAAGATCTTTACATTCATCTAACGCCTTTTCTGGTGTCGTGACGTCGCAACCAGCTTTAACCCGATCATTTCGATTGCGAAGCACAGTTTTCATCAACCAATGTGGCACTGCCCAGTGCCTTGTAGTTGCGCGCTGATGGAGAAACATCGTGCAGACAGACAGGGCCATGGCGATGACGCACACTACGATTTCAAACATGATGAAGCGACCTGCAAACATACCGTTACAATTAATCGTAATTCGGCAATGTTTAAAATACAGTCCCCGTTCAAAGGTAATGACGGGAACCGAATTAATCTTAATACACATCAATGCTGTTAATGTCGCGTGCAAACATTGGTCAGGCCTGACCAATCTGACCGGTCTGACCGGTCTGAACTGACCAGTGAACTCATCGGTCTACTGCGCTTGAAAGGTTTTGAGTGACGCGCAGCTGTCAACCAGCCGTCAGTTCGTCCTATTGTACGCGGCATTCAGAGAATTCAAAACGTAACCAAGGTTCCAACTGTTAACTATGAATGAGACCATACCAGTAACCAGGGGGTCTAGGGGCGGTCAGCCCCCCCCCCGAAAAGTCCAGAGAACAGTTTCGCCACTTAGTGGCGAAAAATTTATCATCAAAAATCCCGACACGACGGTACCGTACCCCCCCTCCGAGAAGGTCCAGACCCCCCCTGGCCTCGGACACCCGTTACAGGTATGAACGAGACTGTAGACTGACCGAGCTGGGGTAAGTTGGTTGCACGTGGCATCTCACCAGTCACCAAACTCAAGATAACCGCCAGGGTGAGAAGTGTAGTCAACCCGAGTGTGATCTGAAAATATAAATGGATCCTCGCAATAAATGTGCGCCTACAGTAATACGCTCTGTTTTCTTTCTGTATTTCATGCACTCTACTGAACTTTAAAAGCTTGTCTTGCACATTCAACTTGTTCCATAACCAGTCAAAAGACAATGAAAATATTTGTAAACCTTTTCTTCTCGATCTCCAGTGTTGCTAAACGGAGCGAAAATTCCAGCAATGCTCAACGCCGTGATTACGAAAGTCGGAACAATTATCACCCAAATATAGTACGTGTATTTCCTCTTAATTTTTTGATGATATAATATCACTCGGTAAGAGCTGTTGCCATCAATAACTATTGCCGTTTCGTTTTCATAAGGAAAAATTTCCCATTCAGTATTATTCTGAAAATATAATCTTACAGGAATAATACTTATCAGGAAAGATTAGAGAATCAAAACCATTGACGCGTATGACTGCTTATCACCATCGGTATTACCGGAGGTCTAGGGGGGTCAGACCGCTACCCCTCCCCCATTAACCGGGAAAAGATTTTAGCGGTTTTTTGAGTTTGCGCAGAAATTCCAATCGGAAAGTACCGTACCCATTTCAATCGGTTTTCCAGTTGGAAATCCGCACAGGTGGGTAGCGGGAAACCGGTTAAACAAAAATACCGTATGGCGCTATGGTAGACCTGCCACACTGTGGACCTCTCAAATGCCGAAAAAGTAATTACATATAAAATTTCTATGTTTCCTTCTTTGTGCTCAATATCGAGTTCATCAGTTGAATACGACCATGACGTCAATTCAAAGGTGAAGTCTTGCGAATCAAATGGAAAGTCGTTGGTTTTCATCTGGCAATGATTAAATAACACGATTGGAAAACTGAAATGTATATGGCCGTTGTAACTGATTTCAAGGAATAGGTCTTCTCTTGCGATAATCTGTTCAGCCTCCAAGCTGCAATAATCAATGTCAGAGTAATTTATGATTTCGATACGACTATCTGGGGTCTATTTTATAAAATGTTGAGAATTGAGAAATGAGTTTGCATTTATCAATTCTCAACAGTATTATGAAATAGGCCCCTGTGCGTACGTAAGTCTGTGCGTTCTACTCTAATGGTTATATGGTGCATGCGTTCAAAAGATAGCCTGCAATTTTTCGCACGTCGCATGCTCAGTTAAATGCAATGCTCAGATACGGTAATCGAACGTCAAAGTTTTCTTTTCGAGATTCAAAAGGCTGCGGCTCACATATTCATCATATAAAAGCAATCGCATCGTTTCCGAACGCTATCAGTGAGTTATTTCGTGTCACAGGCAAAGCTTGAGACACAAATTCAGAATGCGAATTAATTCCTAATAGAAATCACTTAAGTAATAGTGTAAAATTAATTGAAGTAAAACACATTTCAAACAATTTCAGAAATAGTTTTTGAATTCTTTTGGCTGAATTCGAAGCTAGAAGTTTAGGAAACTGCAAGTAAATATTGTTGCTCACACTGTTGAAATCACAGTGATATCTGGTCTCCAAACCATATCAGCCGGTACCTTGATCCTTTTTGTGCCATTAAATTTCAATGGATCCCAAGTCAGGAAGTCGTCGTGCCAATTCTGTAACTCAAGAACTTCTTAAGCAACGTGACACGGTTCATTGAGCGCTCCAAATATTGCATAACAATTAATTACGTGAATTTCTATACGGGAAGTACGATCGTTTAGAAAGCAATGGTTTCATATTCTCATTACTGTGAGCACTTTGCTAAATGATACTGTACTTACATGATCGAAGTTCAATGCGAATTTTACATATTCTTGCGGTGCGTTCTGAAAATTGAAATTTTTTTAATTGTTCACCAACTTCAAGCTAGCTAACATACCACTTCCAGCAAGCTGATTAAATTCAATTGAATTTGAACTAAAATCACTGTCCCCTCGTCGAGTACTGGTCTCAGTCGTCGTTCATAATTCTGAAAAATATTCGCGAAGACATCGCGCTGCGAAGTTTCTCCAGTTTTGAAGAATAATATGAGAAATGCTATGACAATTTTTGGCATTTTTGATAGTCGGCAATGCTAATAATCGTGGAATTTCGATTCACCACTGGAATTTGTCTCATTAAAGTAATATTTATTTTTGAATTGATTCACTTTCATTTCTCTAAAGGAATCTTGTTAAGCACCTAGGGTGCAAAAGATATGGCCCAATACTGGTGCTGCCGGCCCTGCAATGTGGCCGGTAGACAATAGCTGCAACAACATTAACTATTAACAAAGTATGCCTCCGTCTTTCCCTTTTGCTTTGTTCTCGATCACAGAACCAAATTGTGCTGGTTTTTTCGAGCAAATAATTAGCGATTTCCGCTTCAGATGAAGATCTGCAGTAAGGTAGCGGACGCTTCACCAAAATATCGACGCGTAACCGTTTATATTACACGTCTCTCGATCCCCAACTCGTGGCAAAGCGTCACCCCGTGTACTACTATTTCTGCGTGCACTATTATGCCCTAGAGTACAGTATACAGAAGCTTTATTATTTTGTGTGCGGTATTTTGTGTGCGGTATTTGTGTAAAAGTTTCATTCCATTTATCATCAACTTGTTGGACAAATCGAACTGCGACTTGCTGCCATTAAATCAGCTGCATTCTTACAGATTGAAAGTGGTTTTCCAAAGTGGTACATGGTTTGTCATATTTATTACGCTGGTTGAGAAGCAACTGAAAAAGTCACAGAGAAGTAAATTATGTGCATGATTTGAAATCCTAAGAAAAAGATTATATCAATTCGATCAAAAACCAGAAGCCACTGGCTCCTCCTGTGCTCCGCCTCGTGATGTTCGGCTAATAGTTGCTTTATATCGGCAACCGTTTCATTCAGATGCTGAAAGCTGAGACTAGGAAGTGACTCTTCGTTCTTCCTCAACCACTCTTTGCATTTCTGATCAGCGCTCAGCGCACTCGGTGGTCGCTTGACCTCGCAACCAGCTTTAATCCGATCATTTCGATGGCACAGCACAGGTTTCATCAACCAACGTGGCACTGTCCACTGTCTTGTGATTGCGCGCTGATGCAGAAACATTGTACACACAGACAGCGCCATGCAGATGACGCAAATCGAAATTTCAAACAAAATAAAGCGACCTACAAAGAGCAAGTATGTAAGTATGACGTTAAAATCAACTGGGGCCTGTTTCATAAAACTGTAGAGAATTGAGAATTAAGAAATTGAGTTTGCTTTATTACGTGAAGAATTGAGACTCAGGTGAAAAAATCCAACTGAGTCTCAATTCTTCACGTGATAAAGCAAACTCAACTCTCAACAGTTTTATGAAATAGGCCCCTGATAAGCTTTTCAATGGCGTATCGACTGACCCAGTAAAGGTAGATTGGTTGCCCGAGGCAAATCACCAGTCACCAAACTCAGAATAACTGCCAGGGTGAGGAGCGTTGTCAGTCCGAGAGTGATCTGTAACGAGAACATCTTTTTGGCGCCAAGTATCGCAGACTCACCACCAGCTGATTGGTCGATCAGACAACCAATAGAAAGCCTGGACAATGTGAAAGTGTTGAGATGCAGTGTACTGTAGCGGTGGCGGAGGTATTGGCTATTGGTAGACTTCTAGCATGGGGTCCTTCCTATTGGCTGGCTGTCCAACCAATCAACGGGTGGTGAATCTGCGATACTTCGGCCTATTTTTGCAGAATGGGGTCATTCATAAATTACTTCACGCTTTGAAAGGGAGGAGGTATCTGAGAAGGCCTGTGACAGACGCGTGACGTTATGACGTCTTAGCTATGTTTAACCATAGGAAGGGGGTGGGTCGCCAGGGTCGGATGCAGCGTAACGGGGGGTAACGGAAAAAGACCAGAAACAGCGTGACGTAATTTATGAACGCCCCACTGTAACATCCAGGCACTTAGCTCTTATTTAATTTTGTAATACGAAGAAGCAAAAGCCTTCGCAATACCAGAATAAGATTACAATCAGAACATTATATTGTGGACATTGTCAATTCAATCGTATAAGAAGAGAAAACAATCGAACCTTTTCTTCTCGATCTCCAGTACTGCTGAAAGGGGCGAAAATGCCGGCTATGTTTAGTGCTGAGATGATAAACGTCGGTGCAATTATCACCCAAACGTAGTAGGACGATTTCCTTTTCATCTTCAGATGATAGATTATATGACGAAACTCACGGCCAAAGTTCACATCGACAGTCTGATTTGTGTACGGAAAAACATCCCATTCAGTATTGGGCTAAAATTAAAATAAAGGCTATTAATGAATCAGATCAGCGATAAACAAGAAAAAAATTGAGGAATTTTAATATTTTCCAGCACGGTTTATAATTCGAATACTATCAGAGGCCTAAATTGAAAAATAATAAGAAGAAAAGGTTAAGAATTCTAAAAGTTTCTGAACTGAGACTTCGGATAAATTTAAAAGAAGCTCTTTCTTTCCAACTTCTTCAGCAGAAATATCTTCCCTAATCAACTCCAAATTAACTTTGCATTAAACACATAATAATTGACCCTTTTACATTCTGAAGAGGTCCCTGGCCGTCGATGTGCTCCAATAGCATCTGGTCGGTTCCAAAAGCCCACGACGACAGCACAAAGAGGCATTCTTGTAAATCAAACGGAAAATTATCGGTCTTCATCGTGCAGCGATTGCTGAGAACATAGGGGAAACCTAACCAAATGTCCCCGGTATATTCAATTTGCAGCTGCATATCTTCTCTTTCAATGATGTATTCTGCGTCCAAACTGAAATAAAGAAAAGCCATATTCCGTAACAGTTATAAACAGAGGACATTGGCGCCGGCGGTCGTTCTTAAACCATTCCAAATTCAGTCAGCAGCAGACGAAGCACGATTAAGCCGATGCTCTGCAAAATAGAATCTATATCACTGTAGAATCTCGCAATTTGGAATGGTTTGAGAACGGTCGCCGCGCCCTGAATTTTCTCATACACTGTGGAAACAACCGTAACATCCGGTCTCCAAACCATATCTGCCGGCACAGTTATATTTGTTGTCCCATTGAACTTCGCTGGATCCCATGTGAGAAAGTCGTCATGCCATTTCTGAAATTTATTTCCATTTCAGATGTTGAGATAATGTTCGCTTCAAGTGTTTCAATATGATTATATAAACACGGATTTTAAGACATCGATATCGTTACTTCAAACGTACTAATTGGCACAAGCCCAAATTTTGACGCGGACACACTGTAAAAATATTGTTAGGTTTCATGAAGATGGTTCATTTAGTTGATAAAAACGTTCATTTTTATTTTTAATATATATCCACTTTGGCAACTTTTGAACTGGACCGAGCATTAATCGTTGCATAACGTCGGTCAACAAAATATGCATCGGTTTGGTATGGTGCATCGACTCAGGTTTTTCGTAACTGCACCGATTTATAGTACTTATTCTAAATAGTACGACCGGTCGCACTGTTTTTCAATCAACAACCAGAGGGTCGCTCTATTAGAGAGTATCGTACTGTTAGACATAATCTTTATAGTACTGTTTTTAGTACTATTACTGGAGGTCACACTGTTGGAGAGGGTCGTACTATAAGAATAAATACGATGTTCTGTCCACAGTCCGATTCATTGACTACACCTATAGTTACCACTGCAATACATAAACTAAAGCAATCCAGTACAAAAACATCTCATTATTGCAATTTGCAATAAATGTAAAACTGTAGTTACGTGGTCAAAGTTTACGGAGAGCTTGACGTATTCTTGCTGTTCATTCTGAAAAATATAATATTGCCATCAATTACGTCACGACTCAAAAAAACGCACCACTTCGAGCAAGCTGATGATGTTCATTTGAATTCGAACCAAAATAACTTGACTGTCATTACGAATCGGTCGTATTCGTCGTTCGTAATTTTGAAAAATTTGCGCAAAGACGTCACGCTCGGACGCTTCGCCGTTTTCGCAATAGAACACAACAAAATAAATGATAATGGGAAACAACAATTTAATTAGCATCTGACGAGGAATTAATTGCTGTTCGCACCCCTGCGAAGAAGGCGCTTCTCGATCATCAATTCAATCAGTTTTAAACCAGTGTGATGTGGTCATGGTCAGCTTCCCCGGAAACACGACAAATTCTTCACATATTCCTCTCAAACACGACGTACTTCATGAAATGGACAAGTGTCGAGCGACGAAGGATGAACTGGGTCGCAGGCAATATCGAATATACTTCCTCGGCGAACCATGCGCTGATTCAACTTTCGCGTCAGTACCTTTATTTGCTTTGTTGAGACAATAGTCTTCTCTGTTTCAACGCGTAATGGTTCCCTTGGTAAATCATCAACGTTCGAATACAGCGTCATAGACTCCTTTTGTTAATTTGTTTTAATTCAAAATGAGCCTTACAGTACAATTCGACATGCCATGCACTTTTTTGAAGGTTTTTGACTTATTAGTTTTTGCAGAGTTTCTTCTGTTCTTTGTTTCCTGATAACTACATTCAAGCTTACTGAGACCGTAGTTTCTTCGATTCCAATTTCATTGAATTATCATTCAGCAAATGATGGATGCATCAAATCCAGGCGACATCGGCGGAACTCAGAGGACTTGTTCCCTTACTACTGCAATTATGCATTTTCACAAGCGAAGCAGCTTATTTGCTTTATTATCACCGTAAATTGGCAGACTTTACGTGACGAACAGCACAAGGCATCCATTTCAAAGAAAGACGAGAATATCAGTGCAACAATGGTGGATTGGAATGAGCATAGCGTTTTGAATCTTTTTGTTATATTAATATTAATACCCCGAAAAAAGATCATGCTTGAGGGATATTTTCAATGAAAGAAAGTAAACAGCGGATGAGAAACATACATATGATGGAAAATGATATAGAATTGACCGCATGAAGAATGATGATTTTAAAATGAAAATTTCAGTACAAATCAGAAGCAACAGCCATTATGAGTAAAAATAATACGAATCAAATAATATCAAAATTTTCAAGTCCTTTACTTTTTCGAACCGCTCTTCGAACTTAATTCTTCAATTTTAAGGTAAAATTAACATTGAAATGTTCAGCGCGATGCGCCAAAGTATGGGTAAAATATGAATATAAAGGTAACAAGATGAATCAGTTGAAAAGACAGAAAGAGAGTCAAATCTATCCGATCGAACATCAACAACCAATGATGCTCCCGCGTTTTTTCTTCCTCCTTTTTATTCAGCCATCCGTTTACTTTAGTATAAGTTGCTAAAACAACTAGGAATACGATGCGTATTTGTCAACATATATTAATAACATTAGCAACTTATAAAACTTTTAACTTTAATACAATACCACGAATGAGATGATGCAACGATTTAGACTGATCGATTCAAGAGTTCATTCGATCACCAATAAGCTCAATAGGTTTGCCGCTTCTGATTGATTTCTCTTCCGTCCCTTTTCACTGGTGGATCAAGATTAACACAAATATGGTTTCGCCGCAATTCGTTATAAAAAATAAAGTACCCTGTAGGGTTTTAGTTAGGGTGCTTTGGGACTTATGTTGGTTAGTATAAATTTTAATACAACTAATCAGCCCAAAGGCAACCCCTAGCGACCGTGTGTGGAAATTTTAGTCGAAATTAATGGGTCGCTAGTTAAGAAAGTGCTTCAACAATTTGTTGTCGGTCAGAGCTCATGTTGACTGTGGCCTTTGGCACGAGCTCCCTTCCGAAACAGCACGATCAAGGGTCTCAGTAATATATTCTTATGGCTATGATTGCCAATAAAATTATATTACTGATTCATAGCTGATTAGATAGTTGAGGAAACTAACGGGACAAGGAAGAATAATAAGTTAGTTTGTTCCTCTGTTGCAGTCAGTTACAGTAATCAACTGCGAAACCAGAACCGATTTCAACCGACCAAAATCATTGATAAGTAACCTATAACCCAATCGAAAACTTAATGGAAAAGAAAGTTCTTCATATTACTCGCGTTCATCGATAGGCGTAATTAAACACATGCTAATGGCAAGAGAAGGAAATCACAATTAAAGTAAGCTCTATCAAATATCCCATTAGCAATAAAGGATTATCTCAAAATAAGCGTCAGTTTTCAATTGAATTTCAACGAACCGCTCAGCTGTCGCAAACACGCTCGCATCAGAATTGCGTCATCGGATGTCGACTGACTCTCTAGGAGCACATCAAGCGCCAAGTTATCACGATGAGTATTTTCGAAAATCTTTTCTTGTTCGTCAGTGGCTTTGCCCTTTCGGTGAGGCTGACAGAGACAAATCAAATTTAGCCAACTCGGCACAGGCCATAGACGAGTAGTTGCTCGCTGATGAAGAAACATCGTCGCCACAGAAAGCGCCACGGACACGACGATCAAGATAATTTCGATCAAAACATACCAACCTAAAATCATGAATTAACCACTTTACCGCAACACCCAAGGAGTTTTTGATTGAAGGCACGAGCAATGTTGGCAAAAGTAATATGCGTTAACATGGCGTTGCAATGGTACTTCATTACGAAACAAATAACAACCCCTTGCAAGCCCCCACCGCCCACGGTCTGCATACTGTCATTAAGCCGGGTTTATACTTTGTGATGCGGTGCAGTGCGGTTGTATGTTTTGCGTGGCAGACGGAAAAATCAATATTATCCTGTTTCAGTGGACCGCGCCGCACTGTAAAGTATAAACCCGGCTTTATCGATCAAGGAAATATGACACAAGCATAGCTGTAACCAGAGGTGGGCACGAATTTTCGACTGGGGGTGCACACACCCCCAGAATTTGAAGTCCATTCTATCTAATGTAAATTTCGTAAAAAATTCTCCGTTGCCCTTTTTTGGTAGCCAAAATCCTGTTCGGAAAAATCACTGTACTCCCCCTTCTCTTGGACAAAATTTCGCACCCCCCAAATGCCGGACCCCAAAGTTGCAAAACTCTCTGGGAGTACGCACCCCCAAACCCCCATGCCCAGGTCTGCATGTAACTAGGGAGTCTACACGTAGGGGGATCGGATCCCCTTGGCCTGACCCCTCCCCCCCCCCCCGAGAAGGCCCAGACTACTCCTGGCCTCAGACACCCGAGTGAGCGTCTGACAAGTAACCGAGAAGAGGTAAGCTGGATCCGCGTGGCATCTCTCCAGCAACTATACTCAGGATGACCGCCAATGTCAAAAGAGTCGTCAGACCGAGTGTGACCTGAAAAACTTATTATCATACATTGTTCAGAAACTATTAGAATTCTACCTTTTCTTCTCTGTCTCCGGAATTGCTGAACGGAGCATACAACCCGGCCAAGCTCAAGGCTGTTATTATGAACGTCGGTGCTATCAATACCCAAATGTAATATTCCGGCTTTCGCTTTATCTTTTGTCGGTACAAAAGGTGCATTACTGTTTGACCAGGGTCATATGGATAATACCAGGTATCGTTCACGTAAGGAAATAAGTCCCAAACAGTATTATTCTGAAAGTTAGCTTGATCAATAAACGATAGCCGATCGACCGGAAATACCGTAATTTCAGAAATGTACCACCCACAGAATTAGTTGTCTCGGGTAGACCTATAACGGTACTGAAAATAAGGAGACTCTTGATACCGAGACCGAGACTGAGGATACGAGACTTTTAATGTTATACCCATACCGAGCGGTACGAGACCACTCTCGGTACTGGTTTTGTGTTGGATACGAGATCCAGGGAATTACGATACTTTTCCCCGTATCCTTACAGGTCTCTGGTAAAAGGCTCAATAATGGATGCGAGCTCTGAATTCTGACACCTGCAGTACTGAGGCCACGAACCGAGAGACCTACATACGTATATGAGAGCAGTAGAACCCGGATATGAGACCGGGATGTAAGAGAAACCCGGATATAAGAGACTCGTTTAAATTCCCGCGCATAGTGTCAACACACTGTAAACCCCGGATATAAGAGAAACCCTGATATAAGAGACATTTTCGATTTCCTCTGCGTTCACTTATATCCGGGTTTCACTGTACTGAACTGAACCTCTAGGGTCCCTTGAAGAACTGGGGAGACAGGAGAGCGTTGAGGCCGTAGCCTCTTTGGCCTCAACGATAATGTTGCACAGCCCGGGTGCACGGGGGAACGAAATAACAACAGCTCCAGCAGAAATAGTAGTATCTGTTCCACTTTTTTGCACGTCGCGAACGGACGTGAATGAACACGTCAAATCGCCTCGAGGTGTAATATGCATCTCGAAAAGTTTCTATATCTTGAGTAAATTTTAATAAATGTTAATGTAAATAAATGTAAATAAATGTTCTAAAAATACTACATTTTTCGTTTTCACATAACTCGAGACTTATTGGACACTTGGTTTGAACAAAGTATTTAATTATAATTAATTAAATAACTGTAATAACTAAATAATTGCAACGGCGCAATTAGGGAGGCGTAACACACATTGGAGAATCTGCTTGTGTCAGAACCATCAATGAATGTTGTATGTTGAAGATTTAGTTGTTCCTTGGGGTAGGCCCAAGACCCTATGTGGATGATGCATTCTTGAGTATCGAATGGATATTCTTCAATTTGCATTTTGCAATAGTTTGTCAGTACGAATGGGAACGACATGTAAAGGGTTCCATCAGAATAAATTTCAACCAGGCGATCATCCGCAGATGTAAAATATTCCGGTTCCAAGCTGAAAATGTAACCATAACGCAATGGTGTGAGCAGTATAACATTTAAAATACCTTGATGATGACACGGTAATATCGGGCAGCCATACTTTGGACGCGGGAGCCCTTATTACGGTAGTTCCGTTGAACTTTGATGGATCCCATGTTAGGTATTCGTCCTTCCACAGCTGCAACTGCAATTATTAGTTTCAGAGGAAAGATTTCCACGTCAAAGGTCGCTTAATGCAAAGGTTGACACGCCCCGACAAGCGTTATGGGCTGCATATCAGACCAAGATCTCGTTGGATCATAAATTTTTGCTTAAGTGGTCGAAGTTTAAAAATTTGTGGATCGATGACCTTTTCCAAAAAAATAGATCATCCATCCAAAATCGATAAAACCAAGAGAAATCAAATTTTGTACCCTATCAAGGTATGGGGGTCAGCTATAGGCCTCTCTTTGTAGTAATGGTACGTAGTACGTACCCAAATCAGAGATAGCCACGGGTTTTTTGTCTGGGGATGATATAACGTCACTTTTTCGGAAAATGTGCCATTCTATCTAGTATAAATTTTTTCCTGACCCTCTGGGGGGTGATTTCCATACAAACCCTTTTTTCGATTGGGGTGATTTGGGTGCCTGTGGGGGTGATATCAGCCCCACATACCCCCTCGTGACATTGTCTGCCCAAACAGTACGGTAAGTACCTCCACCTGTTGCATGCCATGGTTGAAGTCTGATTTAACTATGGCTGAATTTAT
Source organism: Plectus exinocaudatus (assembly GCA_034698105.1). Lineage (NCBI taxonomy): Eukaryota > Metazoa > Nematoda > Chromadorea > Plectida > Plectidae > Plectus > Plectus exinocaudatus. Next base: position 3,606 of record JAQGAX010000344.1, on the reverse strand, counting down.
GGACTTTGCAGGGCGGGATCAACGATGCTGATTAATCGCCGTGCCTGAGGTGGAGACCGAATGTCGCGCCTTACTTCCGATAGAGAGTCGGAGAAGCAAATTTTTTGCTACAGTAACCTATGCGATCTGCGCGCGGATGAAACTGTGATAAGTGATAGGGTTACAGAACATTCTCGTCACCTGATTTATGAAAAGTGAAATCTTGATGTATTCTTGCTCCGCGTTCTAAAATTAAAGTATTTCGGTTTTTCAAGAGGAGAGCTGAAATGTACGAAAACTTTATTACCACTTCGAGAAGACTTATTAATTGCGGTTGTATGTAGACGATCATCTCTGTGCTATCATCGTGAACTGGGCGAAGATCTTTCTGATACCCTTCGAAAATGCTCCCGTAAACATCTCTCTGCGAAGAGTTCACATTTCTGTCCTCTAAACAGACCAGGAACGATGCGACCAATAGCAACTTCATTTTTCATTCAGGTGAAGGTTTTTCTAAACGTCTGTGGGCTTTCAGTGATGTGGTATGTCATTGGCCGGGCAGGGGCAACGCGTCGAGTCCAAGCGCATGACTGTTAGACAACTTAAATTATAGATGAAGCCGAACTAGATTAAGCAGCAGAAGAACACAATAATATAAAAGGTAATGGAAAACAACGATTTAATTAGCATCTGACGAAGAATTAATTGCTGTTCGCACCCCTGCGACGAAGGCTCTTCTCTATAATCAATTCAATCAGTTTAAACCAGTGTGATGTGGTCATGGTCAGCTTCCCCGGAAACATGACAAATCCCTCGCATATTCTTCTCAAACACGACGTACTTTATGAAATGGACAAGTGTCGAGCGCCGAACGATGAACTGGGTCGCAGGCAATATCGAATATACACCCTCACCGAGCCGTGCGCTGATTCCGCCTTTGTTTGCTTCATTGAGACAATAGTCTTCTCTGTTTCAATACGTAATTGTTTCCATGGCAAGACAACAAAGATCGAACACAACGTTTTCGATTGCTTTTATCGACTTGTTTTACGTTCAAAGTTCGTACAGTAGCTTACAAACTCTTAAACCGGGTTTATACTTCGGTTTTAGAATGCGGTGCGGTACGGTGCGGTTTGGCGGTGCGGTGCGGCAACACCGCACCGCATTACACCGCACGGCCACTGACATTTTTTCAATTTATACTCGGCGCATCCGAAAAATGTGGGTCCCGAAGCGAAATGCCTTCAAACATCAATTTTTTTCGCTAGTCGATCGCACTCTACCGCATGCCGTATTTCAATATTTTTTGAAATACCGCATGCGGCTCTGCGCCATACAAAACACCGCCAAGGATTACAGCGTGGCGGTTGATTTGCCGCATGCGGCCTCAACCGCTAGCAAAATAGTATAAATGACGTTACCGCACCGCCAAACCGCACCGTACCGCACCGCATCCTAAAACCGAAGTATAAACCCGGCTTATGAGTTCAATTGCTTGAAAAGTCCTTAAGGTGAGAAATTGGGTTCTTACAACGAAAAGTGATACCATAATATCTTTGCACCGTAATCCTCTTCTTTACCAATAAATTGCCACTACAATGTATATCACTCTCAGCAGAATTTCATTTCTCCACCATGTTTGTACCAGTGGGCGGATTATTATCAAGAATTGTTGCCATTACAGCTATCAATTAATTATGGGCGCCAAAGCGTTACAAGTGTCAAAGAGTCATTTCGAATACCGTATTTTCCATATTACTAGTAAGTACGGCACGCCGCACTATCTTTCAACCCTCTGAAAATTTGGTGAATCGCGAAAAAATTCGAATCCTTTTGAACTTTTTCAATAAAATTTCCAAAAAAATTGTAAAGCGAAGGCTGCAAAAGATTTCTTTAACATAGATACGCATAAATAACATACAATTTATCTTGTACGGTGACGCGTTAGAGATTAGGGGGCCATACTATTAGAGAAAATAGGTATAACAGTAATAAACAGGGCTCAGAGTCTTACCATCGCTCAAGTTATTGACGTATAGGTATTTTACCAAACCTTAATTCGGTTTACTGCTGCGATCTTATAGGGGAATAGAGACAAAGAATACAGTTTAGATCTAAAATACGGTAAGCATCAGTCTGACTATCCCTTCATATTGCTATAGCCTTTCCAACTCTCAATGTGTATAATGTGGAATCGGGCGACGCATAGCTGTTCACTGCCATAATCATCGCATGAATGTCAATTGGTCTTGAGGCTCACATTCAAATGCAACTAACGTACATATTTGACCCCATATTCAACCTAAACCAAATATTATGCTCGCTACGCTCGCGTTACGTAAGCCTAAACCTAAAAGGAAACCAAAACCTACCCCCAACACCTCCTGGAAACAAAATCCTAATATCAAACAACGTGCGTTCTCTGGTTCGGTTACGGTAGTGAACGGTGGTTGCGGTACCGTCGCCCGACTTCAGTATGTGTGCAAATCAAGGCAAATTCGTTTTAGGACCTCAAACAGGCTGTTTCCTGCATGGGGTAGTTGACATGCCGGCTATTATGTGGAACGTCTCGAAGTGGTTTTTCATGGACCTCCAATGTCGCGCAAATAGTAAGTCGGGGTATTTTTTATTTTTTATTAACACTGGTTAGCATTTTAAACATGGGGTACGCGGGGTTAGCAAACAGCTACGGAACCTTTATTTAATGTCAAGCTAGAGGGGCTTGCTTTCCTTCTTAAGCAAGCGTGTAGATAGGACTGGTGCACTGGGGGTCAACTCGAAAACCGGGGGGGCTGGACCCACTGAACGTTTAAAAACCGGAGGACTTGCAGAAAACCAAGGGGGGGGGGGGGGGTGGCTGGTTATTTGTTACATAGACGCCTTTTGTGACACGTATTCCTTGCTGAGCTGCACGTTTAAGGAAACTATCGGACAACTGGGGCATCGAGGGGGGGGGTGAATCGCGAACATAATCCAACACATTGAATTTTTCCATCTCAACCTGTAGTCCATGGGCGTTGTAGAAACGCTTGCATACATGGGGGGCCTGTCGCGGGGGCACGTTATCTAGCCCAGAGGCGCCCCATAGGGCGGACCTGTTCTTTCCCGACGTCGCTACCACAGGAGTTGTCCTGATTCCTCGAAAATACGCCCCTCTCTCTATGCTAATTTCGAGAAGCGCTAAAAAAAATTTAAAGAGCTGTAGCAGTCGCAACATCAAACATCGAAGAGACTCGTCTATTCCGACAAAATTTTGCTCTTCATGTTTCCTTTAATAGTTTTTTCGCGTTTCTCGAATATATGCATCTGAGTGGGGTATTTACGAGAAAATCCGATACTCCGATTTGTAAATTGCTTCGAGTACAATACAGTAGAACCCGGATATAAAACACTCGTTTAAATTTCCGTGCTCAGTGCCAATACACTGTAGACTCCGGATATAAGAGACATTTTCCCATTTCTCCTGCGTTCTCTTATATCCGGATATCACTGTATCATCAAGAAGTTGTAATGGAGACAATTCGTCTCAGTTGAATAAAATTTGGTGTCCCGCGCATACCTGTAACCGGGGGGATCTGGGGGGGTCACCCCCCCTCCAGCCCGGGGTTGGACCCCCCTGGGGGGTTC
>JAQGAX010000343.1:0-18062 GCA_034698105.1 Plectus exinocaudatus | reverse complement strand
TTGAAAAAGCTTCGTTGGAAATGTTGACGAAATTGAATGCAAAAATGACGAAAATGAATGCAAAAATGACGAATTACGATGCAAGACCCTGTAATAGAATGTCTAATAGAACGATCCCCATGGGTTCTGCAGCACCATGGCACGGATCTTTTGATTCATGGCGTATTCAGTGCAATCTGAATGGAATGAAAGACAGGGCTGAACCTGTGAAAAATTTACCAGTGCTGCTGATAATTCGTAGCATTTTAAGAACGAAATGAAATTAGGGCAAACTTTGTTCTCATACAGGTTTGAGCTCGTTTTGCGCTTTGAATTTTGCTATAGACATGCAACTTCAAAAGGCAAACCTCCGCCAACAGCAATGCCGATGACCGCGTTTCTAGACAACCCCGATCCAATGTTAGAGGTAGTAGTATCTTCATTAGACTGTTGAGTTGTCGTTGTCGGTGGAGCAGATGCTTGCGTTGATGTCGATGCTGAAGTTATCGGTGTGGACGATGAAGAAGAGCTACTGTCTGTTGTTGAGCTTGATACTGGCCCTGTAGTGCTTGTCACATGCGTTGTTGGAGTAGTTGGGGAAAGAGTTGGAGTAGGGCTTGTATTTGGCGTTGTTGATGATGACGCAGTTGAAGAGGTTGAATGTGACACAGTTGGTGAGGTTGAACTTGAGACAGTTGAGGTCACGGTATGTGCTGTTGTTGGGGTGACTGTGTGAGCAGTTGTAGTTCCGATTGTGTGCGCCTTTGTTGGGGTGACTGTATGAGCAGTTGTTGTTCCTATTGTATATGCTGTTGTTGGGGTGACAGTGTGAGCATTTGTAGGACCAATTGTATGTGCTGTTGTTGGGGTGACTGTGTGAGCAGTTGTAGGAGCTATTGTATGTGCTGTTGTTGGGAGCACTGTATGAGCAGCAGTAGTTCCGATTGTGTGCGCCTTTGTTGGGGTGACTGTATGAGCAGTTGTTGTTCCTATTGTATGTGCTGTTGTTGGGGTGACAGTGTGAGCATTTGTAGGACCAATTGTATGTGCTGTTGTTGGGGTGACTGTGTGAACTGTTGTAGGAGCTATTGTATGCGCTGCTGTTGAGGGCACTGTATGAGCAGTTGTAGGAGCTATTGTGTGCGTCATTGTTGGGATGACTGTATGAGCAGTTGTAGGAGTTATTGTATGTGTTGCTGTTGAGGGCATTGTATGAGCAGTTGTAGGAGCTATTGTATGTGCTGTGGTTGGGAGCACTGTATGAGTAGCCGTTGTTGCTTCTGAATGCGCTGCTGATGACCCTTCCGTGTGCGCGCTTGTCAGTGCTTCGGTGGGAGAAGTTGTCACTGCAGTAGTTGGCGTTTCAGTTGTTATAATAATAGTTGTTACTTCTGTTGTTGTACATGGAGGTAAAGTGGGCCGAGAAGGTGCTGTCGTTGTCGTAATTGTTGTCGTCGTCGTCGCTGTGGTTGTCATGGACGCAGTTGTTGTTATGGAAGCTGTTGTTGTGGAAACCGTATTAAAGGCTGCAAAAGCATGAACACTTTGAAACAGTGCAGTGCGTGCCGATTGCATCGCCCCCATTGATTTCGGAGATCCAAAAGTCATGATACAGTAGCTCCTTTACAGTAAGTACAGAAATACAGTAACTACAGAAATTTAGCAAACGTTCAAAATTCTTACGTTCGTCGCAAAATCTTCCGGTGAATCCGGTCACTGATGTTGGACATGTGCAAGCATTCATTTGGATGTTTGGTGTACCACCATTTAGACAGATAATCTGACTACAATCTGGCCCAGCCCATATGGGAGTAACCAAATCGTAAGTTGAATTTGGACATGAACAGCCGTATATGCTATTGGATGTGCCGTTGTTGAGGCATTCTGCAAGCAATAAGGTAATCAAATACAATTATAGGCAGTACAACCGCCTAAGCGAGTATGGCCAACCTTCTTTAGGTTGCCACTGTACCTGTAACGGGTGTCTTAGGTCAGGCGGTCTGGACCTTCTCGGGGGGGGGGGGGGGTAAGGTACCTTCGGGTCGGAATTTCGCCGCGAAATTCTTCGTTACTACGTTACGATCCGGTCGGGGGGAGACTGACCTCCCTAGCGTGAGTCTGACCCCTGATCAGGGGAGTGACCTATCCTGGATCCCGGTTAAAGATATCGTTATCACCCATATGGCTCCGATCTCACTCCATCCAGTGTCGGTAACTAACAAGGTAGTACTAGTGCTAAATCGCAGCTGTACAATGGCTCATACAGGCGTATTTTGAGAATGAGAATTTTGAGAATGACGTCGCCGAAAATTGCCGTCCCCGAAAATTTTCCGCCCTCAGAATTTTCAAATCGCCGTCCCCTTACAACCATAGTACATAGAAGTTCCACAAAAGAACGAGAACTGAAGTCTCCTTACTCGTTGCGGTCGATGCTACGAACGGAATATATTTTTTAAACGTCTGCGCTCCATGTGTAGTCCCGGAAATCTAAATGAAAGAACAGGATTGAAAACTATTAGACTAATCGCTTCCAATACGGTCGGTCAAACATCCAAGTGAGAAAGCCGCCGGATAGCCAAATTTTACTTCTGCTGCGATTTGTCCCTTATACATCAAATATAGCAATTTACGTTTGCGTGAATGTCTAAAAATGTCCCCATTAGAATTTACGAGTTGTCCGCATTCACAGCAGGACGCAAAAGTATGATGGTCCTCAAAACGCCCTAACCAGTCTCCAAACGCCGAAGACCCGTGTTCTTAAAGGTGTCCCGTGTAGCAAGTTTTGACAGAATGAACTTGTAACTTACCTCCATCCAATATGGTCCCAAATAAGCGGGGATGTTAAGCTCCGCGGCATATTGAAAAGTACAAGCAGCAGAGTCGTTGCGTTTAATTGGAATACTTGTTGGGTTTGGTCCACTGAAGGCACGGTACGCCACTGAGGTAATATAACTCGATTCAGGTTGAACGTTTATAATAGCAGTGACTCCTAAATTGAAGAACATCATGCATCATTGGAAAAATCTTTTCTTTAGCAGATAAGTATTTTAACGTTGAATATCATACGTGAACCGGCTTCCGCGGTTAGGAGTCTGAAGTGGAATTTGATCAAAAATCTAGTGAGTCAGCAAAATTCGTCACTTTCTATGAAAATCTAGGCGGGCTGAAATTTTCAGGCCATAGACCCTAAAATGATTAAGGAACCTCATTTTTCGGCCTCCCCACACCTTACACTTCCTGCTACGCCTCTGATGAATACCCCTAGAAGGAGTGACGAACGAATATGTGTATTTTCGATGGCATTACGCGAAAGCTGAACAGTTTTGTTTGCAGCGCTAAATTTAATCTGTAGCCATATATTATACATGTAAAGGGCTTCAGTTTAAAAGATTCCTGCGAGCCGCACTCAATATTCGGCAAACTTTATTTGTCGCTCTTTTAAACGAGGAAATTCAATCAGCGGTTCACTGATGAACTTTTAGTAATCGATAGTAATCGATCATTTTTGATCAATATGTTTTGCGTGCTGCGTGCTGTTTCCTATTCCTAGTGAAATAGGCCCCAGTGCAAGAATAATAAAGCTGAGCTTCGACACTTAAATTGCTTAAAACATTTGCTTACTAGATTGAACTGGACGCACAGTTGGAAAATCCGAGAACTCAGAGTCCGTGAATCTCAATATCATTTCATTGTTTCCGATTACATGAACAAATACAGTGCACGTTTGTGAGCAGCCTGTGGTGTTAATGATAGTATTGAGCTCGTTGCCAACGTGTGCACCATAATGCTGAACAATAGTATATCGATCTGAATCGATCCATGGAGGTTCGCCTGAAATCACATGATTCAGGAACACATCTTTGAGCTGTGTGATGAGCTTACCTACGCCTTGTGGAATAGAAACACTGCTGGGTAAACCACCATAATTGATCATTGTAACAATTAATTCTGTGTATCCATCCTCGATCAAAAGCGGCGCAGTACCCGCTCTAGTAGTGTCACTGTAATAGCCCAGAGTTGTCGATGTTTGCAGCAGTACAGGCAGTACTTTCTCCAAATGCTGTAATTTAATATTAATCAGAGTGTATGTAATTGCAGATGTCTTCATATCTTTGGGTTTGAAATGGCGCGCTTCCTGAACGTAATTTTTTAGCGAGCAAGTCCATCTCGAAGTCGGCGGGGCAATTTTGATAAACGAACTTTCAAGCGCGTTTCGAGACGCACTTTCAAGCGCGTTTCGAGACGCACTTTCAAGCGCGTTTCGAGACGCACTTTCATGCTCAAACTGGGCAAGACAATATTTCATTTTAAACGCGATACTGTGAAGAGTGCAATATCTGGAATCGTGCGAATGTGCGACTGTAGTTTAGAAGCAGCAGTTTTGCTAAATTAAGTAGATATATCACAAAGCCTCTATAAATGTATCACGCGTCCAAGTTTGGAAGGGAAGGAGCGAAAAATAAAAACTTGGGGAAGAGACTGGTAAACGGCTCACAAATTTTAATTTTTGCGATAATATTTTTAATTGTTTTGAAATTTGAATTTATGACTAATTTCGCTTACTTTTAGCCTTTAATTCAAATTTTGACGATCGTCAGCGACAGTCTCCAGGTACATTTATGTTTATGGACGGGTATTCTTCCAGGTGAGCCTCCATTACTATTAATCATATTTGTAACCAGGGGGTCAGATCCCCTGGCCTCGGACACCTATTACAGATATGCTATCAATCTGTAGGGCATAGGATCGAACACAAGCGCAATAGCAGTAGGGTGCGGATGGTTTTAGTCGGGACAGACGAAATACGGAGGACGGACCGACGAACGATCGGAACAGACAGCATTATAAAACGTACCAGATATAGTGCATTTGGTGCATCAAGGTCGGAGAAAATCAAAAGCATCCCGCCCGTAGCAGTGGCCAGCGGCTGAAGATCAGCGAAAGCAACGTAGGCGTTGCTTTCCAATGATGTATGCGCGGCGATATAAATCTGAACATGAGAAATATCGTACATCAGACATGGGCACGAGTTACTCTTAGAGGGAGGCGATATGTTTATCAAAATTTTTGCCTTTTCCGGGTGTGTTACATTTCTGCGGTCAGCCGGTGCGGTATAGTGTTCGCTGTAACTACTGTATATTCTGAAATGCTCGTATTTTTGCTGGTCATATACCTGGCTTTCTCCAATTTTTACCGTTATTCAGAAAGCCCAGTGGTTACAGCAAACGCTGAGCCGAATTGCTTTAAACTTGGAGGAACAATGTCCATCACACTTGTATACCAGAGGTGGGCACGGTGGGTCGGCCAAGGGGGTGATGGACCAGATTTAGGGAGGGGATTATCCCCCCTAAAAAAATTTTGACCCTAAGGGGGATTGAGGTAAAAATTTTTTTCGCTACATATGGTTAGCGACCTAAAAAAAAGTCGTCAAATTCCAGCCGACCAAAAACACTGTACTCCCCCCTTCTACGTTAAAAAATTCTCATCCCCCCTATGTACTTCAGGAAATCAGCCATAACTTTTACCATAATTAATAACATAGCCAGCGCACTTATAAATTCTCCAAACAACGAGCTGAGATATTCAAAATTTTAGAATGGAATCTTAAATGGAATACCCTGTTTATTTGACTCAGTTTTTTACGATTTTGCCTTTACGTTTTACGTTTTATTTCACTCTCAGAATTTTGATATAAAAATCTGAATTTCAGGTATGCACAAAATGTAATATGACCTGCTGTATTTATTGCGTTATTTAACCAAATACAACTGTGGATCTTGCATTCTGAACTCTGGTGGAGTATGCACTATCCAGACATGGGCACCGGTTCGGACTTGGGGGGAAGTTATGGTCGACTGTCTGCGTGGGTTATATAACCCCCAATAGGATGACGAAGGGGCTTGGACACCTTATCACTTATCATAGCAAAAAAAATTTTTTGCCCCGTCTTGGTGACCTTTTTTTAGAAAAAAAAGGTTTTAGTCACCAGGCCAATTTTCGGCCTTGGAAAATCACTGATACTCCCCCCCCCCTTCTTATTGAAAATTTTCTCATAACCCCCAACCCATTTTTCCAAATCCTATCGGACCCCTTGGGGGTTATATCATACATATAACAGGAACCAAAAGTTGGGGAGGGTTCAGGAAAAAATTTGCATAATCAGGGTCAAATCAGGGTCAAAATTAACATAATCAGGCAAAAAATATTAGCGGGAATTCAAAATTTTGAAAACTTTTGCCTGATTATGCAAATTGTTTGAATTTTCGGCTGATTTCCAAGGGGGGTTGAGGTTTTTTTCTCAGATTCGAGGGGGGTTCAGGCATTTTTTCTCGAGTTGGGGAGGGTAACCTCCCCCACTTACATGTATGGGTTATATAACCCCCACGCCCAAATCTGGCACCATCTGATCGTGTCTATATCTGGATTTTGTCAATTTCCCCGAACGCCAAAAAATAACATCTTGCTGATCATCTTTATAATGAAGAAGCACTCACTGTTTGATTTAGTGGCTGCAGATTAAAAAAGTATCGAACGCCATCACTTGGAATTTGGTTAGATCCCGTTGCCACAATTGCGTATATGAGGCCTTTCTGAGGACCAACATAGTTTGCAGCAATTTCAAGTCCATCTTGAAGATTTGAATTCATTCTATTTATTCCACAGGTAGTATTAATATTATTCTTAGCCGAAGATTCCAATGCAGCGAGGAATTTGCTAAGCTGTGGAGTTGAGATTACTGTCGTCACTGAAAACTAATAAATCATATGCACCAAGGAGCCACGTATTATGTACCACCATAAACAAATTTTACTTTTTCTGGTATCACGTTGATTCATAATAATGACAAAAGAGATATATATATAAATGAGAGCAAAAATCGGAATTTTTGACCGCAAGATTTCTGTATCGTCACCAGACAAGAGAAAATCGGAACTGAAAATATTCGGTATCCGCTAAAAACAGAAAGTTTTTTGAAAATTTGGCGCATCGATTAATCGGGTCCATGGACGGAATATCGAGGAAACTAAATATTGATGTGAAAAATGTAGAGGTCATTAATTATCTTCAGGAACCTCGATACTTAGTCCCTTTGATACATTGACCGGGGATCAGACTACATTATTGTGTGACAAATAGGTGACGTAAGAAACAAAACGCGGATGAAAAAAGTTTCATTCATTCAGGGTTGGTAAAAGGAAAATGATGAATTTTCAAATGGCCTATTTTGACCCTAAGAAAGGGCAAGGGAAAATCCAAAAGACGATTGGGCTGCGCTCTTCTCCCGTATCTCAGACGCCATTTGCGATATCAGAATGACCAGCTGAGACTGAGAGCCAAACTTATTAATGATGCAATAATAAGTAATTAATGTTTCAAATAAAGTGATAACTGATAATGGACCAAGGTTTCGTTTATGGTGCCCTGCCCCGAAATTCCGGCTATGTAAACATTTTTACAAAATTCCGCCTCGGAACCACGGCTGTTGGCTCCAGTACATCACTGCTAATAATTAAACCTAGGATTTTTTATTATGTGATTTCAAAGCATTTCATAACCTTTCTCAACAAAGAATCATGAATTCTATCAGACACCTTAAGGTTTTTAAGTAATAAATACGCTTATGTTTGACTTACAGCATGACTGGCCGAAGAGAATAAGATTAAACTGCCAGATTTTCCTAACGCGTCGCGGTAGTATTGACGATAAAGTGTTGCTGATATTTTGAATGAAGGCTTCTGGCGCTGATCCATTTATTTCAAGCATCAAAGTAAATGTGCGAAAATTGTTCTCCAGTACGCTGGCTTGTTCATTTCTTTTAAAGCACGTTACTGAAACGTAAATATTATCGTATGGGATCAGTTTAAAAAAGTTTAACTGTTTACGAGAGAAAGTTGAGAAGGAGACCATAGGAATTATGATTAGCGATGCAGCAAATTTTCACTACAGGTAGTCACAGGTTTTTGTTCAAGTATATTCAAAGTCAATGTCACGACTCTTCAATATTGGAGCACAACGACTTTGACTGATCAGATCATTAAAATAATTTAACATTTCGCAATCAAGCCATAACAAATTTGATACGTTTTACAATACCGTAAAACTGGTGGCACATTTATTGATCACCTTAAAATTTTGTAAACCCACTACTTATTTAGAACTCGTATCGAGATTTTTCGATTTTTTTTGAGAAAAAAGTAAAAAACGGATAGTGCGAAACTGTTCTTTTTGCAAGATAATTGTAAATAGCGCATAATTTTCATTTATATGATCATTGCTTTTGATCGATGGAGTTATTATACTGTTGGAATGGATCACATTACTGGAGAGAGTAGTACTATTAAAAAATAAACGGTTGTTGACCTAAATGAAACCAAAGCCCCCAAAGTTCTGATTTCCGCTTTCGCTTAATAATGCCATACTTGAAGGAGAAGCTGTCGTTATAGCAGTAGTCACCGCAGCTGTTGAAGTTGCAGGCGATGATGAAGCTTCAGTGGAAGCGGAAGCTGCAGTATATTTATTAGTCAGCAAGAAAAAAGAACAAAAATCTGCGGGACGTAGTGACAGAAAGAGAACACTTTGACCAAAAGTTACGATGCAATCACGTTTAAACTAAACAATAACACGAAAATGTATTTGACCCTCAGAGCATGCTTACTTATTTAGCAATTTTTTGTGGGCACGATTTTAGGCAAATGATCATGTTTCACTGCGGCTGCTTACCACAGTCAATCACACCAAAGCGAGACCTTATCAATAGAAATCAGGTTCCTGAACATTTTGGAATGAAAATATTACAGTATTCACGCGCATGCAAAAATTAAGTACTGTAAAATTTCGCGTTCGCTCGAGTACCGTAATATTTTCATTCCAAACTGTTCAATAACCTGATTTTCTTTGATGTACCTCGGGTTTCGACTAATGTAAGTTGTAAAAGGGACAATTCAAAAAATCAAAATGGATATCCCATTTAGCATTGTTACTGTTTGGCATACACACCATACATACCTGTAACGGGTGTCCGAGGCCAGGGGGGTCTGGACCTTCCCTCGGGAGGGGGGGTACCTTCGTGTCGGGATTTCGGCGCGAATTCAAAAATCGCCAAAAAAAATTTTGTCACTACGTGGCGAATATGTTTTCTGGACCTTCCCGGGGGGGGTCAGGCCAGGGGGGTCCAGGGGGTCGGTCCCCTGGTTGGGGGAGGGGGTGACCCCCTAGACCCCTGGTTACAGGTATGACACCACAGTAATATTTTGAAATAATTAACTCACGCAAGAAATCAGAGCAATCAGTTGTAGTATGAGTAATGACAGTAGTAGTTGTTGATGGTGTAGTTGTTGTCGTCGTAGTTGACGACGAAGAAGACGAAACTGTCGTTGTGCTACTCGTAGTAGTCGTTGGATTAATCGCTGAAGAAATACAGTATTATTCCATACTTAAACTAACCTCACATATTTTAGAGAGCAAATGCTTAACGTTCTGCCCAGGCAAAGGCAATTAAGTCAAATTGTTGGTAGGGCGATTTGCAAACAAATTCCCTATCGTTTTTTTTAATGAAATCATTTATTACAAAAATCAGAAAATATCTCTTGCGTCCAGGTTCGACTGCTTTTATGAAATGCTGCCTCTGATAATAAGGAGGTAATTCAGACATGGGCCGTGGGAGGGGCTGGATCCAATTCCTTCTAGAGGATCGTCTCACCCGAGCAAAATATTCTAGGGAGGGGAACAGAAAAAGTCACCAAAATTCAAAACTTTATACTGAATATTAATATTATTATTTATACTGAATATTAATTTTTTTGTGGGGGTGATCCCACCCCCACAGAACCGTCATCACCTCCTCAGAGACGGCCAAAGACCAGCGGTCTGGGGGTATTTACGTCCTACCGCATTGTTGACGACCTAATTTTTTTTGGTCGCCAAGTCTAAAATATTTTTCCAAACCCCAGGTCATTTTTGGCTCATAGATATCAGCGTGCTCTGAAGGGTACATACCCCCAATACCCCAGTGGCACCGTCTGCACCTCCTCTACTTGCTGCAACAATCGCACTTTTGGGGCCTATTTCATAATGCTATTGGGAATTGAGAATTGAGTTTGTGTTATCACGTGAAGAATTGAGACTCATGTGGATTTATGTACCTGAGTCTCAATTCTTCACGTGATAACGCAAAGCTCAATTCTCAATTTCAACAGCTTTGTGAAGTAGGCCCATGATGTTTAAAAGAAAATAGTTACACTACATTCAGGAGAAGAACAATAACTTGGTAGGACTCTGCTGATGATGGAAACATAAGGCTCGTTGATGACAAGATCAAACTGAAATCAATTTTTCTCATCGTATAGTAGTTGAAGAAATTTTTGCAATGACACTCACCTGCAGAGTGATTGGAGTATTTTCTTCATAACAAATTATATTCTCGCTAGACATGTACTCAAAAATGCAACCCGGTCTTTTAAGTCCGATGTATGGACCCAAACGTGTTCCATTATTCAAAATGAACAAAAATTCAGCCGATACGGTCAAGTTATTTAGAACCAAATCCTGTGTGACTCCTGCGTCTAACGATATATGAAACGTGTGTCGAAGCGGGATACCTAAACGATATCATATTAGCTCATTATAATGACTTTTGGCTGAATTATAGTTATTATGACGTCCGGTCTCCAATTGTGGAGTCAGCATTCAGATACGAAAAGAGGACGAAATGCTCAGCCATCAGAGGGGTAAGGGTTGACAAGACAATGGAATTCGGCTATAAGAGACTCGGTCATAAGATAATCCCGGATATAAGAAACTCTGCGATTTCCCGTGCCCTGGGGCCAATTTCATAAAACAGTTGAGAGTTGAGATTGAGAATTAAGTTTTGCTTTATCACGTAAAGAATTGAGACTCGGATGAATAAATCCAACTGAGTCTTAATTGTTCACGTGATAAAGCAAAGCTCAATTCTCAATCTCAACTCTCAACAGTTTTATGAAATAGGCCCCTGTACTAAGCTAAAAAAATAAGAGAATTTTTGGCTCATGACAGAGATAAACTCACAAAATTTTTATACCTCGAGGTAATTTTGCGTTAACTTTATGTTAGAGTGCAACAATTTTTGCTTGTGATGCTCTAAAACTTGAGATATTTGCCAGTGGCGCTAAAAACGGTGGCCAAACTTGCTTAATTTCTCATCGCGCCGGCAATTTCTATGGTCCAATTACTATTAACCTATACATTTCATATAGGTATATAAAATATGAGACGTTAAGAAATAAGCGACGTTCTATAAAATAGCAACCTGCTGCAAAATACGGAAAGGTGGCGTCGACAGCGATATCATTGGAAACGGAAGCAAATACTGGCGATTGCGCAATTAAGTATACAAGAGCGCGACAGGCTCCAGAAGTGGCGTTGATGACCAGTGTATGGTTATCTCTAGATACTCTGGTCAAAGTATACAAACTCCAATTTTCGCCAATATAAGCAACTGGTTGTTGCCATCTCCCGTCTACGTTCAATGAAACTGAAAATCAAGGTCGTCTATATACGGCAGTTACATACGGTGTTATATATGATAGTTTCGAGTACAACGATAAATCGGTGATTGCAATCAAAATGGTCGATCCCACCAGACATGTGCAAGGGTTTGACCATAGGGGTATGGCCGGTATTCTAGGGGGTATACCCCCAGCCGGCCGCCTATAGTAAAAAAATTTTGCATGCTCCTCCCCAAGCCCAAGTCTGACTACCCTCGTTCCCCAAATCTCGAAGGCTGAAAAAATTAGATAAGGATTCAAAGCAGCTTCGGATTGAAGGCCCGAAAATTAATTTGCGGACCCCTCATTTGCAACGGAATTAGAAATGTGCTATGATAGTTTAAAAGCAGCGCCCATAGCCAAGTTAAAATCGCGCGTACAGTCAACCACACCGAGTGAGCTCAAAGCCATGAATATCGTACGCCTGAGCCCGAGGCGGTTCATCGAGGATCAGGTTGTAATACATTTTAGAATGGCTGTATTACTGTATGCGCGCAATGCAGAAATGTTTAAATCATTCTGAATTATTTATAAATATTTAGCACGGGTCCTGCAAAATTATTCATTGTTCCTACACGTGAAACATATGCTCGCAGCCCTCGTTTTGGTGTCGTCGAATGCAATGCCGACTACAGGACAATGCGATTACGTCGACATAGACACGCTGAGAACACTGCGCGCAAACTCCTGGTAAATGAACCTTACTTACTTCTTGTGTCACTTGCTATCGCAACGTACACTGGCGAAGTAATTGAAGTAGTACTGTAATCAACGCTTGCGAAAAAAGGTGGCGTAGTTGAACAGTCGGCACTCGAAAATATAGATATGGCACTACTGCCGAATTGCGAGTCCATTATTGTCGAAAATACCTAGAGTACAAACATGATAAAATATTTGAAAAAACAGCTGTGCAAAAGAGATAGCTGGTGCAATGCTAAGAAAATGAAACCTGATGAGAAAGGCAGCTCCGTATTTCAAAGAAAAACAAACAAGACAATTTAGCAGGGGAACTGTAATCTGATTCTCCACTCTTGAGGTTTTTGCATGGCAAGCGATGGCCCCTTCACTCCCTCCACCTAGGCAGCCCTTCGTTCTCTGCTCTTGCTTGAGATATGTCAAAATTTTGCTCCTAAAAAGAAGTGGTGTGCGATCCCCCTAGAACCCTCCCCCGGCTCCACCTATGCAACAGGATCCGGTTGAATTTCCTTAATCTTACCGGCATAGTTTGGCTTGGTTGCGCACTTGAATCATTAAGCAGGATAAATTGACCATTTGTTGCGGCTGCAAGTCGCTTGAGAGTTTGCACTCCAGGATCATTCGTAAATGGACACAGCGGCGGCGGTATGACGAAGAAAACAAAAATCTGAAAGTCAAAATTCACCTTCAGGTCGCTAACTGTCGTAGTGTTTCGAGGAAGCATTAAACTTCTTTACTTCAAGTAGTTGAACCACTATTGAACCAAACATGTGCACGCACGGGGCTATGGGGTATCCTAAAGGGTCGCACACCTCCGGACACTTCGAAGCTGGGCGTATGAGAAAAATTGCAATGATAAGGGGAGAGTACAGTGTTTTCAGGAGACCGAAAATTGGCGATTTTTTATTAAAAAAAGGGGCGGAATAGGGCGAAAGTTTTTTAGTAATCGACCGGTGTCTGAGGGCGTACATTCCTCAGAAAATCGGGCATACCCTCAACCCTTGCACATGTCTGTATTGAACGATATTTGAAGGTATTTGTTAGAGTGAGGGATGCAGTCACAAGAGTTCAAAATTATTTGTTTTAAATTTAAAAATTTAAAAATATTATATTGCCCTAAGCGCCATAAGATAGAAATTCAATACATGAAGTAGAATCATTGCTGTGGAAGTTAGAAGCTACCCGGTTTTCTCGAAAATAAGCCCCCCCCCTATATTCCATTTTCGAAAAGCTCTGGAAAATTTTCTAAGCGTTATATTTAATCGGTTACAGCATCAAACAATAAAGAGACGCGTCTATATTTTTGAAAACAACTCGCCCCTTATTCCTCAACTCGTCCTCGCCACTTATTCTTAAATATTTTTAGCGCTTCTCGAGCATAATTTTTCAGGGAGGCTTATTTTCGAGAAAATTTGGTCCTATTTCTCATCAAAGTGCTCCCAAGCAGGCGCCTATTTCATAAAACTGTTGAGAGTTGAGATTGAGAATTGAGTTTTGCTTTATCGCGTGAACAATTAAGACTCCGTTGGATTTATTCACCTGAGTCTCAATTCTTTACGTGATAAAGCAAAACTCAATTCTCAATTCTTTACGTGATAAAGCAAAACTCAATTCTCAATCTCAACTCTCAACTGTTTTATGAAATTGGCCCCAGATACGTTGTTGCTCGATGACAACTAACCAATTGATTACTGTACCTTCATTCCCCACGCCACTGCATTCTTGATGATGGTTTGTTCCAATTCAGGATTTGCTATTGTCGGTTGCTGAGTAAAAATGAATAAAGGCGACTGACTAATTTCTGTGTTGCTCATCAGCGTGACCATATTTTCCATTAAATTAGCGGGGATACACTGAGCTCCGCCTCCTAGTGGCAGACCGTAAATTGTATTGTTAAACTGTTCAAAAGTTCTGGAATGTTGAGTGCCGGGAAAGCATATACCTTGAATTGGTCCATCTGAAATATTTAGTTACTGTATTATGTGATGCGGGACGACGCTGTGGCCGAATGATCTAAGAGCCTCGGCTCTCAGCCGCAAGGTCGGGGGTTCGACCCCCCAGCAGCTTCGTCTCCGGTGTCAGGCCTGCGACAGCCGACCGAGGAGCACGTGTCGCACTATGAGGATCGGAAAACCCGAAAAAGCTGATCCTATGACATAGTGGGAATAAACAGCTTAAGAAAGTTTTTATTATGTGATGCGGCAACGTCAACTTGATGACAAGATTTTTGAAAAATAAACTGACCACAATTTGTGTACAACTGAAAACTGGAGTAACCGTCGAGATGTTGCAGTGAGCTGACAGCTCCTTGCAGAGATTTTGCAAAGCCAATTCCAATTGGATTCAGATTGCTTTGAAACAAGAGACTGAACGAAGATTTTATATTAAATGTATTCGTTGGAGCTGACTTGCATGAATCTGAAATATTTTTCCAGCGTATTGAAGGATTAATTGGACCATGGGACGTCACGTATCAGTCGAGTTCACGGTCAGGCATTGCTCAAAATTCAAATTAATTCTGTGAAAACGGAGCCCAATTGTAAAAAATAAAGTTGTTTTTCGGAATCTACATACTTTTATTAGTCTAAAACTATTAAATTTTTTTCCACTATACTATTCCTTTCAATAAATTTTGAGGTTATCACTGATGATAGAAAATTGAATTTTTTGTCATTAGGTGGTACCACACCTCCTTTCGCACAGCACTTCGAGGTTTCCGTGACTACCTCTGAGCTCAATTAACCATCTTCGTTATTTGATTATTTATTGAGTTATTAATACATTACCAGTTTCACAGTGAACGCCGAGAAAGCCGGGCGGACACGCACAAGTGGCGTCAAGCACTTTATATCCATTATTTAGGCACTCTTGGACGGTACATGTATCACCAGAAAAATAGTTCGAACAGCGGCATCTTCCGTTCGGCAATTGATATCCACCGTTTTCGCAATAGCTGTCAAACAAAATGATCAGCTGAAAAAGTAATGATATACTGATATACTTGGCGAAAATTTCGAATCAATGCATATAAAGAAATTCGGGTCTACTATTGGGATACATTCGCCGTGAGGCCCAACCGTGACTATCAAGAAAATGAGACAAAAGTCACCCTATAATTTTTGAGATATTCGCGAAGTGGGCAGAGTGCCACCAAGCATGACCACGGATCAGCGGCCGGAGGAGGTAAAATGACGTTATTTTTTCGGCTGAGGGTGGCATTACCCCAAAAATATTTTCATCCATCGTTGGCGACAATTTTGTCCAAAACTTTCCAAAAAAACACCCCCAGATTTTTTTGTTGAAAGCTATTTGGGTGTCTGTGGGCATAGGTGCAACGGATGTCCGAGGCCAGTGGGTCTGGACCTTTTTGGGGGGGGGGCGGGAGGTAGGCCAGGGGAGTCCGAACCCCGGTTACCCCTATGTCTGTCAGTAACGTTACCCTCATACGTCCCTGGCTATGTCTGAGTGCCACCCCTCATCCCTCCCGATATTAACCTCAAGTAAACCAATGATTTGAACGTCAAAACTTTAATATTTATTGCAGCGAAAATACAAATTGAGACAAGATTACCTCAGCTACTTTTTCTCCATCTGTATTTGTAGAAATTCCGAAGTCGGTTTCTAAAAAACATGATTGAGTTATTTCTTCTTTTCTGAACTGTGACAATATTTCTACCAGAAACAGAAACAACATTCAGCGAATTCAAGTCGTTTTCCAACTCTGAGAGACTTTGCTGGCAGTTGAAAGCAAATAGCGCGACGAAAGCAGTCCCTGGTGCTCCGTGCGGTAATTCGCTGCAGATTTTTAGATTCATGAATGTGACAGAATTAAAAACTTACTAGAATTTCAATATACTGACACCAGCAAAACAGAAGCGTGCTCGCTGAAGTAATGACGTGATCTGCAATTTTCTAATTTACTTTGACACTTGAAATATGTCACAATGTTGTATAATTTCGTCATAATCGAGTGGATATTTTTACCTACTTATTTATTATGTTATCAACTGAAAGGCTATCATTACTAGTAATAATAGCGGAAATTAAAATATCGATATCCCGAGTGATGCTGGTTAAAATAAGGACAGACATCGCACAACTTTTCGGAATTGGCACTTTATATGCATGCCTTGGTTAAACTTAGCATTACCGTATATGACCGAATAGAGCCCCCTTTCAGTCACAGCCCCCTTTCAAATAGACCCCTTTGGGCCAAAAACATAAGGGTCCCCTTATTATTTTGGCTAATTAAGTGCGACCACTGTCATAAATTGAACGATAATGGTGTAATCATGAAATTAATTGAAATTAAATATAATTGTCGCTCACAGTATCAATTTCATGAGCCTGTGTCTTGACTGAAACTTTGCTAGACAGCTCATTTAACTGCGGCTGATAACTGATATCATAATCTATTATCAGTACGTAGGCGAGATTAGGATTGAAACCTGAAAGTTGAACGCAAAATTAAGTCTTTGATTCAATGAAGCGAACAATAATTCGAATTGAATCCTACTCATGTTTTTCCAAAATATAGTAATTGGTGAAAGGGAACCGTGGAACGAACTTTACGGAGCACCGAAAGATTTTGACAATCGATACACCGGCAGGTACCGGACCGAGACACGTTTTCATGGATCGACTTAAGCACTGGATCGAGATCGTGGACCGAGCAGCGGTCGGTTAGGTCCATAAAATGGAAGTCAGGGGTCCCCAGATGGTCCATGAGACAATTTTTCTATCAGTATGGGAGCCCGCAGGCTGTGATGTACAACAATTGAAAATTAGAGTCAGAATTCAGTTTCATTGATTTTTGAATGCCCGCCTGTTTTGTATACTATTTGACTGAATCAGACTGGATTGAATACCGACGATCGAATTGTCTTAATTTCGCCGAGCGGGACAGGACCGACTAAATAAATTTGAATGAACCGTGTACCGGACCGAATCAGATAATTGTGGAACGAAATATTTATACAAAATATTGGAACTTGTATAGATGGTCCGCTCTCACCAATTACTTTTTTTGACGAAAACCCCGTCAGTACCAGTACTAGTAGTACTGAACCCATCTATAGGAAGTTGAGTGAGTTTCATATCCTGGAGAGCGTGCAGCCTACATTGGAATAAATGATGCAAACAAGTTGGTATAAACTTACGAATGGATAAAGAGTAGGTAACCAGACCGCATATATAAATTGTCGTACAGAAAAAATTCATCATTTGCCTGTAAAGTTTACATGCGCAGTTAAAAATATTGAAATACAGTATATCTTCTAATACTCTAATACTACGATAGTAATTAACATAATGTCTCACAACAAAAATTTCGTAGGGTATAAGAACCTACGAACGTAGGGACTTACGAGAACTTCGTATAAGAACCTACCTATTATGGTCAATACTTTTTTATTTATTACCCGCAATATAAAGCTGCGTTTTTATTTGCCACTAGCACAATGATGTACCGGGATCAAAGATTAGGGCCAACTAATATATCAAAGCTTCTCCTGCGTTATATAATTTTATACATTACTAACAGGAATAATTCAAAAAATTACTGTACGCGATGGAATATGGTCTCGTTTCAATCAGATTCTCCTTCATATAAAATCCCCGTTTCGGCCAAAAACACAAGAGTTTCCATATCATTTGGCTTCTTGAAGAGCAATGGCCGCCTTCACGGTCCATTTGAAATATTAGAGTCCCTGGGGCACTGTTCATTCATACACACTAAACAGCTTCCAAAATTCATTCAATATTAAAAAACGAAAAACAAAATCGGGCCTTCCCTTAAGCGCAAATATGCACTTTGCTTAATGTAGGTACAATACCGCTTAGCAAGAAAGGAAGCGCGCGCGA
>JAQGAX010000342.1:0-18078 GCA_034698105.1 Plectus exinocaudatus | reverse complement strand
CCCCCACCCACGTATCTTCCACTTTGACCTACCTGGTCAGGGGGGTGGAAAAATATTTTCACCACTACGTGGCGAACAAATTTCGGTTTACACTGGATAGAACAGGAATTGCCGTGTGGGGACACCACAGCACCCACCCCCAGATGGTTACGGATGCCTACCTCTGAATTTTCTGCATTCTGTCGGTTGAAGGGAGTAGAAAATAAAAGCAGCATCGATTAAGTTCCACGTACTATGGTCTCCGATATCAAATTTGAAATAATAGCACCATAAACCTAATCTGCCGATAATTTGTGATTTTATTGCATTTTTCCTTATCCAAATATATCTGCCTCTTCGCTGTTCAGTTGTTTGAGCAATAATGCATTCACTTCCTCGATTGCTCACTGAATAGACTTGCGTTTGTGTAATAATAGTTTGGTCAATTGGACGAACGGTAAATCTCATCTAGGTACTGGGTGGGTGCACTTTTGGCAAATTCTGGTTTTTCACGCTCCCGGTTGGCAGTGCAAATGCTGCTCCCATTAACAGTAAACTTCCGAGATCAATCTGCACTCCTGAAAGAAAACCCCCGCGCGCCAGAAAAACAAGAACGAGAACTTTACACCAAAGAATTTGGACGAGAAACAAAGAACTCGTCAAAGAAATTAGGAAAGGCAATTGTAAATAATTCGTATTGCTTCGGAATATCAATTTCACACTCTTCCCATTTGTTTGCTTTTCTTTTGCCCAGAAGTTGTTTTATGATTAGGCCGGATCTCATACGTCGCCTTCTTGCAATTTTCGACGTAAACACGTGTAAAATTGCAAGTTGTTATCGCACCTGTTTTGTTTTGTTACGGTCGAACGAGATTTTCATTCGCGTCACGGTCACTATATAAGTCGACGTACTACGATGGCAATCTTATTCTCAATACGTAAAATTCAGCGGAATGTAGTAATCATGCGATAAAGTACGGGAGCATTGAGATCATTACTGCCGGCAAAAAGTGGTATTTGAACCAACGGAGTCTGTCTTGTTCCGCTTTGATCATTCGGAGCGCTAACTGCCGTCAGAGGAAGCGATGCACGACCACCGATAGTGACGCGCAACAGGTTTCAAGGGTACGTGCCTTACCGAACTATCCCCTACCGCCCATTCCAATCGCCGTTTCAGTTTCTCGTTTTGCCTCTCCGTCCTTCTCCCGCGTCTAATTTCGGGCACTTTTATTCAAGAATAGCTTTGCAGTAATCGCCATGTTCGACCAGTGCTATGACAACCTTGATTCCAAGAATACTACATCAACCCTTGATGCACCAGATAGTCTCGAACTTGACTTTGATTTCGACGAATGGATAAACGTTCGTATTATTTTCACTTAACAAGAGCATTAATTAGTGTTGAGAGTTTTACTTTGCGCACAGCGCGTAAAGCGCGTTGCATTAAAACACTGATACTCGCACTTGTTTTATGTTCAGCTCTTGTAAAAGCTTCGCACACGTTGAATTTTTCCAAAAATTTAGGGTACGGCTGAGCTGTTACACCCGTTTAATGAGCCAGAACTAGCCGAAACAGCGTATTCAGCCCAGACATCCGCAAACGACTGCTCCACAAAAAATGGTAGCGCAGACGACTCTTCTTCCGATGGAACAGGTATTTGCAGACTGTTTTTGTTTTGAAACAATAAAAACTAAACAACACTGATCGTGATTACTGTAGGTGCGATGCGACGGATCAATCGATTTGGTCGCACATACGTCTGTGGTCGGCCGCTATCAATGGACATTCGCAAGGCGATATGCGAACTCTTCCAATCTGGATCGAAGCCGTGCGAGATAGCAACTATCCTGAATGTAACGCATGGTTGCGTCTCAAAAATTGTGAAACGGTAATGATTTCGCTGTGTCCAGAAGACGTACTGCCCCATACATTGAAATAACTGAAAAATTGGGGATTCAACGCTTTTGTTTTTATCTACAACGTTTGCCAAATACGGCGGGCTCCATAATTGAACTTTACGCTCGTAGTCATTCAAACAGTCCTTCGTCAGGTACCAGACGACCGGTTCAGTAGAAGCGAGGAAGATTGGCGGGTCGCACCCGAGGAAGTCACTTCCGGCCGTCGTGAACGCGATCGTCAAGTACAAAACGGAGCAGCCCACACTACGCACTTGGGAACTTCGCGATCGTCTTATAGCTGACTCCTTATGCGACTGGAGCACTCTGCCCACCACATCGTCAATTAATCGGTACTTATTAATTAATCGTCTTTGATTAATGAAAGAAATCTTCAACTTGCTTGCAGAATCATTCGACAGAATCTCGGGCGGTTTTTCTCGCGCAAAAGCAAACACAACAATTTAACGACCGGCGTAAACAACAATTGCAACAATAAAGATACCGTCAACAGCATCAGAAACAACAACAACAGCGGCAGCACCCATAACAACAAGATTATCGAAAACAACAGCGAATGGAACTATGACGAGGAAACAAGACCCTATGATGTAGTTGAATCACCAGCTGGTATGCTATTCAATTTTGCCAAAACGACTTTCTACAGTGTGCCATTATGAGACGTCGATTAGCAAATTGAGGGCCGTCTGCTCCATTGTGCCCAAGGTTTTCGTCTATTCTTAGGGCATTACGCGATTACACAAGGAAATTCGCGCACAATTTACACTGTGTATCCAAGGTCCTCGTTGAATAAATAACATGGTTGCTCATAGCGCAACCCTCGACGGACTGAACAATCGACGTTTTATGATCTATTGCTTGCAGGCTATTGTGGTCAGTTGTCCAGATTTTCGTCATCAACCAGTGAATCGTCAGTCGATAGCAATTCCGACTGCTACTCATCTCCGGAATCCGTCAATAGTATTGCTAGTTGACTGCCTGAATAACGATGGATCTCCATACGCTCATATTGTTCACACAAAGCCACTGCCTGCAGTTCAATAGAAGCGCTGCCATTGCGTATTGTGTATATATTCTCGGATTTACAATGTGGAGGCAGAGCGAGGGGATACTGTAGTGTAGGTCACAGATGGAAAACTTATTGGCTTTTACACAATTAGAAATGGATCATTGACTAAGTACTTACCATTTCTCAGCCAAATTTTTGAGATCAGCGGCTTAAAGTTTTGATTAACTCCTCGTTCATCAAGGCAATAAATTGTATGGTGTGCTTCCATGAGTTGAAGTGAATTGTATATGTGCACGCAATATTTGTTATTTTATATCTTTTGTGCTACTGTATAGATCATGTGCAAACTGCGTAATAATTGTGTAAATTGAGAAGCAAATTTTTGTACAATTACTATCCATTACATAATTACAACCCGAATTCAGTTATGTACATTATTTGGCTACAATGACAATAAACTTGCGAATTCTTGAGGAAAAACCTCTCAAACAAGAAACTTCCAAACAAAGCGCATTAGTAAACTTTGGTTTGTTAAGGTACGTTATTTACTTCATGCTCCGGGGAAGAAAATGAATCATTGCGCAAGGAAGTTGGTTCACGAGACGACAGGTGTTCTTACCTACGTCTTCTTTGGTATCGTTCGTTTGAATCTCGTTAACCCACAACCAGTAGTTCGTTTCCGATTGATTCCAATTCCCCTTGCAGCGCACATTTTAATTAAACTGCCGACTAGAAAACTTGGTTGTTTGGATTTTTCTCTAAAATAGATGGGTGCGCTTGTGCATTCTATGAAATACGTTCAAAGAATTCTTTCAAACGATCACCTCGCTCCAAAACAACTCATCTCTTCTCGAGGGCGAAAACGCAAATTATGCAGAATCAATTATGCCGAGATGGGAGCCTTCGACGACCCGTTTGCCAGACGCAATCGCAATCGCAAAACATATTCAAAGGCGCAATAATAAAACCTTTCTTGATCAAACTGATCGAAGAATGCAAACTTGAAAAAACCCCATCACGAGTGGCAAATACATTTACCGTTATCGCTCAACTGTATTCCTTAAATATTGTATATTCCATTATATCAGTGCTCGCTAAATTTTGTGATCTAATAATTTTCTTGAGTCACACCGCCTACCAAATCGTAACTGACTACTGTATTGAAGAGTCTTATGCTGTTCCGAAACTTTTTGTGATACAGTGCGGCATGATTTGCATCGAAAGCTCTGAAAGGTGCGGACTGAAATTGTCAGACATTTCGGTATCCACCTACATGCATAGGTGTAACGGGTGCCCGAGGCGAGGGGGGGTCTGGACCTTCTCGAGGGGGTAGGGGGGTCCGACCCCCCCTGGACCCCCCGGTTACACCTATGCCTACATGAACTTGTGACTGCATTCAACAGTCATAAAGTTAACGGAGAAAAATTTGAATGGCCAACTTCGAAGTAAACTCGTCACACAAGCAGGCAGTATTCCAACTGGTGACTGGCATTTCGACCGGCTTCGAGTATCAATCGATAATACCAATTGTTTTGCATCTTACAACACGCGAATACCAATTTATGCAATTCGTATTCATATTTAATTAGTATCCGCGTACTGTAGGAAGCAAAACAATTGGTATTATCGATTGATACTCGAAACAGATCTAACTGGCGTTAGGAACCCCGTGACCGTAAACATTCTGCAATCAAAATCTTCCGCTGCGTGCTGACGGTTAGCGATTCATCAATAATTGTGAATCTGGTAATCAATAAAAGGTAAAATCCCTTCTTATTCTTAAATGTATCGATAGCCACAAGTGAAATTTTTATATGCTTGAATCTGGAACATAGGCGACGCCAAAAGACTTAGAAACTGTTTTCAACAGTTATATTTTTGCAAGAGTGTAACGGATCAATGAAATTTTCAGCACATTACATATGAGGATGTTCTATCACTCTTCCAAAATGCCACCTCGATTAATTGCATGATCGTAAAATTCTATTTTCCTATTAATTGCACCATGGTAACTGCACAATTTCATACTCAGTTTACTTGCTGTCTTGGAACGAATCCAATATTTTAACGCTTTGCTCGCTGAACTAAGCCGTGCGACGCTGATGATCTACGGTACATTAAGAGGATACCTGAGCAGCTAGATTATCCGAGTTTTACTGAAGTCAATGTTGTCACCTAATCGTCCGCTAAAGAGCACACGAATATTAATACTGTGCTTGTAGCATCATATGAGACATTTCATTAGGTCGTCTACAGAAATCATCGATATCGTTTGTGATGCAAGTTTCGATTAAATTTATTTTAGCCAGCCCATGCTATTTTCCTGTACCGCTTTTATGCAAATGACTTCACTTTTCCCTCTGATGATCGACGTTCTCTGCTCTTGACCATACCTGTAACCACGGGGGTCAGGGAGTCACCCCCTCCGGCCAGGGGTCCGATCCCTCTGGATCCCCTCTCCCCCGAGAATTTCCAGACCCCCCTGGCCTCAGACTTTGGTTTTAGGTATGCTCTTGACCAGTGCTACTTCGGTTGATCGCAAACTTGATGGTCTTATTTGTATTTGTGTGTCCTTATTGAGTCGGCAATAATACCGCATTTGATCTAATAGTACCGCATGTGTGTTACTATTCTTTAGTCACCCTACAGAGATACCGTCAGAGGAATTGAACTTTTTCGAGATTTTTTCATGAAAATTGCAACGCAAATAATGCAAAACACTGTTTTAAGGTTGCAAAGCTCAAATAAAACAGAATTTTACTTGCTCATTGGCTGATTTTGATGACTAGTGGAGAGAGGAGTGTGCAACTTTAGAGACTGTTACTATAAATACGGTAGATCAACCCTGTCTCAGTATCAATCAAACTAGTTGATCAGAGATACACGTTTGATAACGGCGTGTGCGTGACCGAGCGGTAATTTCCGCAATGTTGAAGGAAAAGGAACGACTGGCCGGCAGTAGCAGTGTGCCCCTAATCGATTTCAATTAAATTGCGCACGGCACAAGAAACAGAAGGCGACGAAACGGCGACCACCGTGTGCGCGCCGCTAACGAACGAGCGCGTGTGTGTGTCGAGTGGGCAGGGGACGACGAGAAAGCCTCCAACTCTCTCGCATCGATCCGCCGGCGACCAGCCAGCGTTCCTCCTCGTCCTCGGCGCTTGATTCCCTGAAGACGCTGCTTGCCGATGCATGCCCCCGCGCCCCCCATCCCCGTCCCCCATCGTCATCAAACAGACACCGCGCTGCCCGCTAGATGACGAAGACGACTATGCGCGGCAGCCGTGTGTCCGAGAGGTCCGACCGCGCCCAGCTCAAGGAAGTAACACGTCGATCAGCATGATACGTGCGTGAATATATTACTGGACACGTCTGTGTGTGCACGTTGCGTCGTCTGGCCGGCTGCTTGCTGGCTGAACAGCCGCCACGTTCGACTCGACGCATTCGACAAATCGGCACGAGCGGATGCTACGGTCGCAGGTAACGTGGGAAAACGCCGCCGGTAAACTCGTTCACTTCGATTCACCAAATGACCAGCCATCATCGAATATAGTATATGGAACTGTAAATGTGTTCTACACTAAATAACTCAATGTTGTGTGAGGAATGAAGAGAGAGAGAGAGCGGGGGAGGGCGGCGATTGAAATGCGCGCACTTTACGAGCAAACGGTTGGTCGGTGTCTGATCTGTCTATGTCGTCCGGCCGTCCAGACAGCGATCGGTTCGGCGTTTCCGTTGAGCACCGCCCTCTTCCTGCGGTCCCGTATGTTGACAGTTCGCAGGTCGTTCTGACCGACACTGACCAATAAACGGACAATGGCGGCGATTGTATCCATTCAGTGACCCTGGCTGACCGTCGCCATCCCCATGGGGCACTCGCTCTCCACCCTCGCGTCATTCATTCACCGGTAACGCGCCCTTGGGTCTC
Organism: Plectus exinocaudatus; assembly: GCA_034698105.1. NCBI lineage: Eukaryota > Metazoa > Nematoda > Chromadorea > Plectida > Plectidae > Plectus > Plectus exinocaudatus. The sequence continues at coordinate 11,245 of JAQGAX010000342.1, read as the reverse complement.
TCCGCCGCCGTACGTCCGCCGACTTCTTTTGACGCCGCTGTTCTCAGTCGGCGGCTCGCATGGTGCAGCAGGCGAATGACTGGATGCGCCCGAACACGGCAGCTATCGAGCGGGGCGATTCGCACGCCAACCACGGCGGCGATACGCTGCCCGTAGGCGAGTCAGAGCGAGAGAAAGAGAGCGGTCTGACGCGCGACGGGTGAAAATGGGAGAAAAAAATGGGCAGAATTCGGCTTGGCGGACGCACGACGCTATTGTGCTGCCGAGGCCGGTTCCACCGATGGTCAGACGCGGACCAGCCAGACGACGACGGCGACGACGCCGTAATGGCGCATCGTCGTCGCCCCCAGTCCGGCCCGACTGGTTGTCGTTGGCGTCGAAAAGTGGCCGTATTTGACATATTTCACAATTTCCATACGTGTGCGCAGAGGCGAGCGTGTGCGCCGTATGTGGAGACACGACGCCGCGCCGAGTGGGGAGGGAGATGGAAGAAGTCGGGCGGCGATTCGGCGGCAGCGGCGGGCGACGAGTCGTCGATCGTGTTCTGTCTATTTCGCGGTCGTGTCCGAACAGTCATGTTCACGCGTGTGTCGTTTGTCAAGTCTCTGGTTGCGTTTGTTAGGGCGCGAGCGTCCGTTCGTGTTCCGCTCCAGATAGCTGCGACGGCGGGGCCAGCGAGTCCCGGCGTCCCTCCGCACGTCGTCCGCAGGAGGACGGCAACGGACGGCGGCCGGACGCGGGCAATTTCGCGCGGCATATTTCACGGCCTAGCCAGGCCGTTGCCGGGCCTTCGGTCGAGCGCTGTTTGCTTTCTGCGCGGCGTTGTCGTTCGTGTGTCGCCGACCGTGTCGACGCTTTGCATTATTGCGCGACACGCTCTTCGCCGCCGCTCTCGAGTGTCGCGCGCCACCCCACCCACCGCCTCACACCTTTTCGACAGCGTCTCGACGTGGCGAGCACCAACGAGTGTCCGCAACCGCTAATCGTCGTCAGTGTCACCACCGTGTCGGCTGCGTCGACGCCACGCATTTGGCTGCGCCGTGCAGGCCCATGAAATCGTGCGCGCCGATTGTGTTGCGTTCGTTGCGCGCGTCAGTCGTCTTTTTAGCCGCAGATGGTGACGTGTCGGCGTGTGTGGGTAGCGGTGTACGCGGCGGGAAACGTATTCATAATTGTCGGCGGTCGTCGCGCATGCATGCAGCGCCTGAAGCGGCGGTGGCAGCAGCTCGACCACCGCCAAGCTGCCGCCCGGTCCGTGACACAGCTGGCATTTCATCAATAATGGTAAATCTGCTTTCAGCGTGGCCGTGCGCTCTGTGTGCTATTGTATAAACAGCCTTCGATATGAAGCATGGCTGAGCGTGTGCGACGGCGCTGTGCTATAGGCGAGACTGACCGCCCCCGACCGACCGGCGATCGAAATTGTATAGCCGACGACGACATGGGTAGCGATGGTCGGTGCGCCGCGCCACCTTTGTGCGTACCTGTTGCCAGGCGGTCGTCCGCGCCGCGGGTGCCCCTTCTCGGTGGCCGCCCGCGATGCGCGTCTCCCCCTGCCGCATCAAGTGCCCGTTCGTTCCATTTCCATTTCGTTGGTCGGTCGCTGCCGTGAGCAGTTGTTGCGCTCGATACGGCGCTCAGCGGCAGCTTTGTTCTAGCCGATCGCGTCCGACTGCCGAGCGGGCCGCCGCCGTTTCTAGCGCGTGGCGCATTGTCGACGTCCGCTGAATAAAACATTCGCTCATCGGACGGCGATTAGCCGATTACCGGCCCGACGAGTCTGCCACGTCTCTGGAAAGCGCCGGTGGACAATGCGCGCAGCCTGGTAACTGCCCCAAACACCGGTCACGCCTCCGTTCGCCCAGCCGACCGACCATCGGCTCAGTCTCGTCCGCACGTCCGTCGCCAACGCCCGGTCGTCGTCGCCGCCGCTGCTGCTGCAGGCGTCATCGAACCCCGCCGGCAACACCGCCGGCGCCACGTGGCGGAGCTACCGTCAGATTCCTGAATTCGCTTGCGTGCTGGACAGACGATCCGGTCCCGCACCGATCTAGCACCATTTGAATTCAGTTCTCTGAGCGGCCCATCAGCCGTCGCTGACTCGTCGGTAAGTCACTCGCTCACTGTCTGATCTTATCGCCTCCGCTGTTCACAGTGCTGACTGTCGGTCGTCCTCGTTCTAACATATCTTACTCGCTTGAATTAAACACTGCGATCATTTGTACACGTGCTCATCACTGGAATAACTGTAACACGACATACAATAATTAGGCTGCACATAGAACCGTTATGGGAGGAGGAATCAGAGGCGGTGCTCTTCGTTGTTGACGTGGAGGGAATGCGTCGAAATGTTTCCATTGGACATTTTCTGTGGAGCGTGAGACGGCTCCTTGGCGGTGTACGCATGCTTCCACACTTCGGCCAGACAAACGCTCGAGTGAAAGCGATAGAACATGAGCAGCGGGCTGACCGCCTGCAGCACACTCGTCCACGGCTCCGCCGAGAACACGCCAACGCCATCATCCGACTCGCGTTGAGCTCGATAGGAGAGGATGATGAACAGAGCGATGTTCGCCACCAGCAGGAAGGTGATGAACTCCTTACCCGGCTTACGCTTCGCGTTGGTCTCGCCAATAGCAGCTATTTTGAGCGACATCAGAATCAGTACGGATTGCAGGAGCACTTGAACGATGCGAATGATGGTGGAGGCGAGCAGAATGCCATTGTTGTTACTGGATAATCCGAAAGTTTTACCTGCCACGTCGCTGGCGCTGATCATTTGTAGCAGCATAACCGAGCAGAAGATGATCTCGCCGACCAATCCGATGATTAACAGGATCTCGTCCAGTGTCTCAGCGATGCTGTGCGCGCCGCCGTGCGAGTGCGTTACATAGGACAGCAAGCGCAAACGCCATATGCCGATCACGCAGCCAATCAGCGCCCAGAGGAACAATATACCGTCGATCTCGCTGAGAAACCAACCGGCGAATCCGGCTTCGATCTTCGACTCGGCGTCGAAGACACCAATGCCGACGAACGCGAAGATCAGGAAGAGCAAACCGAAGAAGAGACCCGTCGACGACGCACTGCAGTCGACTCGCATCCGATGCTTGCGTCGGACTAAGGTTCTGGTGGGAGCCGGGTGATCGACGTCGGAATGGTGAGAGCCGATGCTCACCCACAACACGAACATGACGCCGGCACCGATCAGCGAGTACTCGACCAAGCAGGTCGACATGATGATCTTGGTGCTGCCGAAGATGCTCTGAATCAGATCGATTCCGCTTGGCTTTGCCGTCGTCGTCGTCATCGTCGTTAAGAAGCTCAGCGTTGTCGATTCCAGCCCCTCTTCTTCACTCGATGCAGATATATAATCACCGGTATACGAATTCTTGACCTTTTTCTTCTGCTTCTCCAGAAAGTTGCGAAACCATGTCCATAAATTTACAGCCACAAGATGCATTATTCCGAACTTTGCAATTTTGCAATTTTTGCTGACAGTCATCTAAATAAAAGGAAACTTCACGAGTCTTGCGTTGCAAATTTTACGAAATAAGACGATATTACTTTGAAATGTACCTTAGTTCACCTAGCAATTCTATTTCTGCAAAACTTTGAATCATTTCATGAACTCACTTTCGAATTGCAGAAGATGAAATGCATTTGAATGAAGATGAAAATCGGCTGAATGATATTGGTGACGATGTAGGATGTTTTGCAACCGGCTTGAATGCAGAGGACTAACTTCAGCACGCAGTAGACAATACCAACGATACCGAATGCTGAAAAACCGAATTGTTGACATTACGGTATGAACAAACAAAACGTAATCATAATGTTTGATGCTTTGTGAAACAGATTGCTCGTTAAGTACTTGTACTTTGAAGAGTGGTTCCTTATAATTTGTCTTCTATGGGATTAGTCACTTCGACGTTTCGTTCGCAGAGTTAGCATGTTTTCGAACTCTATTTTAGTGATTATAATTGCGAATGCTTTGATTTCGGAAAAAATTTGAGCGGGAAAAAAGGCTTAAAAAATAATATACCGTTATAATAATATATTCGTACTATTCTGTTACAAAACATACCAACTGCTCCCAGTCGTAAAAATAGACTTCCGGCACCTGCTCCACCGTGCTGTACTTTATCGAAGTGAAATTTCTGCAAGTTGTTCTTGAAATCGCGAAAAAGTGAGAAAATGTATTTCGAACCTTGTGCACTCCAACAAAAGAGAGTGCTCGCTCGACAAACCGAGCCCATTCGGGATGCAAAATGAACAAGTAGAAATATGCAAGCGTAATAATCCCACCACAGAACATGAACAGTTCAAAGATCTGCAAGTACAGTATACAGTTATGTATTTGATGAAACTCAGCAAACCATCTTGAACACATCGCCTTGATCGGTTGGTGACATTTCCAGCGCAAGCGAGAATACTGTAAGAGTCAGTGCGTAGACGGCAGTCAGTATGGAAAAGAAAAAACCCCTGAAATATGAAATGCTTCGCAAAACGTAATGGGTCGCCATGAATGTGCCAACTGCTATCTTTCAAGTTTCTAATTTTTTCTGGATTCTTTCGCAAATATGTCACGTTAATGTGAATGCATATAACAAAGTGTGCATTAAGACTACAAATCGAAAGGTTGAAAATGGTGAATGGTCTGCGCTAAAAGGAACTAAAGTGAATGAGCGTAACCTCTCCAAAATTTATACTTCGATCATATTCTGCTTCTGAAGATAACTTACATTCCTTCTTTCGAGTCGCTCCATTTGCCTGGTTCGTAGAAAGTGAGCGATTCCGTGGATGTCGATCGTGCCAGCATTAGTTTTATACCATAAGCAACTCCAGTGTGGCTTGGCCGTCGAATTCTGCCGCCACCGGCGCCACCATTTGATTCCGGGTATACCGCCATACCGCGTTCTTGATTTCGCAATGAACTGCACAATAAAGGATGGTGATTGAGAAGCTGCGATGGGGAAATGGCGGGTGTGGCTCGGTTAAAAGTTCCAATGACGGTCGATGGTGTCAAGTGGGGGCGATCGCTCGGACGTCAACTGCAGCTGAATCTTGAGTCAATATTGCAGCGACCGTGTTCCTCTTGACTGCATGTCGATCCCTTCCACCTGTCCTCTTCGTTCCAACCGGTCCTCCACCCGGCAGGGCCAACTGATCGTCCTGATCGTCCACTGTGAAGCATTCCTCGAGCTTTAGCTCTTGTTTGACAGGCCGCATCAATTGTTTGCATTTCTGTGTCGACAGGCGAACGCCAATACATCGCCAATTTTTGTCGGTTTCCCTCTCTTTGCGCACTTCAACAGAGGACACTTTCTGTTTCGGCTAAGTCGGAAAGGAGGAAAACTCCGCGACTGTAAGCTCATTAAGCATCTGCACTGCTGACGTCTTTCTAGTGTCACGCACTTGTTTCTCGACCGTTCGACATAATCCAATTTACAGAACTCTGACGTGCTCAACAGAGGAGGGCATCCCCTGGTTGCAACCTGGAGCCTATGTCACAAACTGTTACCATCGCAACGGTGCGAAGTGCGGTGATTGGTCAATCACTTAATGACGTCACAACTGACCAGTCACCGGGCGTCCCGCAATTGTACTATCAACAATTGTGATTGCAACAGTTTTGTGAAATATGCCCCTGATTGCGCAACCAGGCGAAAGACGTTTGCAACTTTAACAAAAATTCTAGCCTGGTTGCAAAACGTTTCCACCACTACGTGGAGAAATTTTTTGAGGTATGCACAAGGTATTATTGGGTGCTCTTGTTCTCAGGTGGGGGCAACCAGACCAGTGGGATTCCGTACAACTACGCTCGCCAAAAACCTTCGCCCATCTCTGGTGCATACAGGGATGGATTATGGGGTTCCAGGGCCCCTTTTGGACCCTCTGGGCCCCTGGGCAATGACCCCATTGGCCCTCACTATAACTCGGTCCTGGGTCCTGGGTCCGCGGACCTAGTTGGCACGACTCCACTGGTGGGTCATTGGGCCCGGGCCGAGTTTTAAAACAATTAGTTCATTATTCGTATAGTCAACCGTGACCAATAATACAAACATATGTTAATGAAAGCAACTTTTTATAACATGAATCAATCGCTAAATCCAATCCAACGATAGTAGTCTATAAAATTGATACCTGGAAGCAGCAGACGAAAAATCGCCGGCGCCGCAGCACACAAAATTTACTGCCCAAGTGGGTCGTTACAGAACAATTAAAATAGGCGTGAAAGCAAACTTGTTGTCCAAGTAGTTTTCATAGTCAAACCTTAAGCGGGAATTCAAATTGATATATAGCCACAAACAAACAATAGCCTGTCCCTTTGCGCAAATTTTTGAGAAAATCGGGCACCCCCTCCCCTGGTCCGAACTGTGCAGCGATGACGTGAAGTAATGCGCGTTGGCGCCACGGGCTTCGCTAGTTATTTTTTTCGGCTAGAGTACGGAAGAGGGAATCAGTGGCGGTGCCCTTCGTTGTTGACGAGGATAGAGTGTGTCAGCGCGGTTCCATTGGACAATTTCGGCGGCGCGTGAGACGACTCCTTGGCGGTATACGCATGCTTCCACACTTCGGCCAGACAAACGCTCGAGTGAAAGCGGTAGAACATGAGCAGCGGGTTGACCGTCTGCAGCACGCTCGTCCACGGCTCCACCGAGAACACGCCAACGCCATCATCCGACTCGCGTTGCGCTCGATAGGAGAGGATGATGAACAGCGCGATGTTCGCCACCAGCAGGAAGGTGATGAACTCCTTTCCCGGCTTACGCTTCGCGTTGGCCTCGCCAATAGCCCCTAGCTTGAGCGACATTAGAATCAGCACAGCTTGCAGGAGCACTTGAATGATGCGAATGAAAGTGGAGGCGAGTAGTATGCCAAAGTCTCTGTCGGGTACGACGAAGGTTCGATCCGCCACATCGCTGGCGCTAATCATCTGCAGCACCATAACCGAGCAGAAGACGATTTCGCCGATCAGTCCGAAAATTAACAGGATCACATCCAGTGTCTCAGCGGCTTCGTGCGCGCCGCCGTGCGAGTGCGTCACAAAGGACAGCAGGCGCAGACGCCACATGCCGATGATGCAGCCAATCAGCGCCCAGAGGAACAATATACCGTCGAGCTCGCTGAGAATCCAGCCGGCGAATCCTAAGAAGATCTGCGACTGGGCTTCGAAGACGCCAATACCAATGAACGCGACGATCAGGTAGAGAAGACCGAAGAAAAGACCCGTCGCCGATGCGCTGCAGTCGACTCGCATCCGATGTTTGCGCCGGACTAAGATTCTGGTGGGAGCTGGGTGATCAGCGTCGGAATGGTGAGAGCCGATACTCATCCACAGCACGAACATGACGCCGGCAGCGATCAGCGAGTACTCCACCAAGCAGGTCGACATGAGGATCTTGGTGCTGCCGAAGATACTCTGAAGCAGATCAATTCCGCTTGGCGCTGTCGTCGTCGTCGTCGTCGTCATCGTCGTTAAGAGGCTAAGCGTTGTCGATTCCAGCCCCTCTTCTTCACTCGATTCCGACGAGTCATCGCCGCCGTCATACGGCTGCTTTTTCTTCAGCTTCTCCAGAATGTTGCGAAACCATGTCCATAAATTCACAGCCACTAGATGCATTATTCCGAATTTGGCCAGTTTACAGTTTTTGCTGACCGTCATCTGCATTAAAGGAAACGTCTTGGACTACTGAGTCGTCGAAAAATAGGTCGAGGTCACTTTGAAATTTACTTTGGTTCAACAAGTAATTCTATTTCAGCGAATTTTGAACCATTTTATCAACTCACTTTCGAATTGCAGAAGATGAAATGCATTTGAATGAAGATGAAAATCGGCTGAATGATATTGGTGACGATGTAGGATGTTTTGCAACCGGCTTGTATGCAGAGGACTAACTTCAGCACGCAATAGATAATGCCAACGATGCCAAACGCTAAAAACCCGAATAACTGACATTACGATATGAACAAACAAAAACGTAATCGTAATGTTTGATGCTTTGTGAAACAGATTGCTCGTGTACTTGTTCAGAAACGAAGTACTTGTTCTTTGACGAGTGGTTCCTTATATTTTGTCTTCTGTTGGGCTTCGTCATTTCAACGTTTCGTTCACAGAATTAATATGTTTTTGAACCAGACCTGGGCACCCAAAATTTTCTGGGGGGGGGGGGTACGTACCCCCGTACCCCCCACGCCCAGGTCTGTTTTGAACTCTATTTCAAATAATATTCGGCAAATGAACTTGAGCTGGCCAAGTAAAGACTTTAAAAAAATCTTTCCAAGTGTTGTCATATGATTCTTTCCGTAGCCTCTGTACTATTAAAAAACATACCAATTGCTCCTAGCCGTAAAAATAGACTTCCAGCACCTGCTCCACCGTGCTCTACTTTATCAAAGTGAAATTTCTGCAAATCAATATTAAAATCGCGAAAAAATTCGAAAAACGCATTGAAAACCTTTTTGATTCCGATACCGGACAGTACTCGCTCCACAACCCGTGCCCATTCGGGGTGCAAAATAAACAAGTAGAAATATGCAAGCGTAATAATTCCACCACAGAACATGAACAGTTCAAAGATCTGCAAGTACAGTTTACTGTTATATATCTGATGAAACTCAGCAAACCATCTTGAACACATCTCCTTGACTGAGTGTTCCCGATATTTCCAGCGCAAGCGAGAATACGGTAAGAGACAGTGCGTAAATAGCAGTCAGTACGGAAAAGAAATAGCCCCTGAAATATGAAATGAGTTACGAAATGTAATCGGTCGCCCACCACGTGCCAAATGCCAACTACCTTCTCCCAAGCTTCTTTATCTTTTCTGAATTCTTTTGCAAATGTGTCATGCTAATGCAAATAACAAATTGCGCTACAAATCGGAAGATTAAAACAGAAGAAAGATTCCCTGCGTTGCGAACTTTTGATGCTTGCATCGATGAATGGAAGTGTAGTGAATGAGTTTGAATTGATGAATTTATACTTTAATCAATACGAATTTATACTTCAAGTGAACTAACTTACATTCCATCTTTCGAGTCGCTCCATTTGCCAGGTTCGTAGAAAGTGAGCGATTGCGTGGATGGCGAACGTGTCAGCATTAGTTTCATACCATAAGCAACGCCAGTGTGGCCTGGCCGTCGAAGTCCGCCGCCACCATTTGATTCCGGGTGGACCGCCATACCGCGTTATTGATTTTCGCGATGGACTGCACAATAAGGGTGGTGATTGAGAAGCCGCGATGGGGAAAGGGCGGGCGGGCGTGGAACGGTTATAAGTTCGAATGACGGTCGAAGGTGTCAGGTAGGAGTAATATCTCGGACGTCAACTGCAGCTGAGCCTTGAGTCAATATTGCAGTAACCATGTTCTTCTTGACGGCATGTCGATCCCCTCCACCTGTCCTCTTCGTTCCAACCAGTCCTCCATACAGCAGGGCCAACTGATCGTCCACTGTGAAGCGATCCTCGAGCTTTAGCTCTTGTTTGACAGGCGGCATCTTTTGTTTGCATTCTTGTGTCGGCAGGCGAACGCCAATTCATCGCCATTCATTGTCGGTTTCGCTCTCTTTGCGCACTCCGCCAGAGAACACTTTCTGTTCCGGCTTAGCCGGAAAGGTGGCAAATTGAAAGCCAGCGACTGTAAGCTCACTAAGCTTCTGCACTGCTGACGTCTTTCTAGTGTCACGTACTTGTTTCTCGATCGTTCGACATAATCCAATTTCCAGAACTTTGAATTGCACACCAGAGATTTCGGCTTAGTCGGAAAGGTGGCAAACTCCGCGACTGTAAGCTGGATTACAGGGATGGATTATGGGGGTGTAGGGCCCCTTTTTCCTATTGTCATGGGGTTGGCGATCTAAAAAAAGGTCGCCAAAAAGGTCCCGGTGACGCAATTCGAATGGATCTAGTTATGCTAGTAATACTGCGTTTTCATGGCTCAGTTCAAATACGAAAACCGCTGTTGCGTCACTTCACTTTGTATTGTCGTGCATATTGTTTGTTTTTCAAAAGACACCATTGGTGCTATTACTACGTTAATATCTTCGGTGCACCTCTCAACTATTCAGGGTACATGTATGGTGTGGAGGTGATGATCGGCTTTCTTGTTGAGGTGAATAGTCGGCTTCATAGTGGTTCTATTTGTGACCATTTTTCACGTGCTCATCACTTTTGTGTACCCGTAACATGAAATGCAATAAATTGGGCGGTAAACAGTACCACTATAGAAGAGGAAATCACATACGATGCTCTTCGTTGTTGACGTGGATGGTGGGCGTCGGAGCCGTTAAATTGGACATTTTGTGCGACGAGTGAGACGACTCCTTGGCGGTGTATGAATGTTTCCACACTTCGGCCAGACATACACTCGAGTGAAAGCGATAGAGCGTGAGTAACGGGTTAACTGCTTGCAGCATTATCGTCCACGACTCTGGCGAGAACACGCGCAACTCATCATCCGACTCGCGTTGCGCCCGATAGGAGAGCGTGATGAACAGTGCGATGTTCGCCACTAGAAGAAACGTGATGAACTGCTTTCCAGGCTTGCGCTTCGAGTTCGCCTCGCCCACAGCCGCTAGCTTCAGCGACATGAGAATGAGCAAGGATTGTAGCAGCACCTGGGCGATCCGAATGATAATGTAGGCGAGCAGTAGGCCGTGGTCCTTGTCACCCTCGTCGAACGTGGCGTCCGCCACGTCGCTGGCGCTGATCATCTGCAGCACCATAACCGAGCAGAAAATGATCTCACCGATCAGTCCGAAGATTAACAGGATCTCGTCCAGTGTCTCAGCGGTGCTGTGCGCGCCGCCGTGAGAGTGCGTCACAAAGGACAACAGGCGCAAACGCCACATGCCGATCACGCAGCCAATCAGCGCCCAGAGGATCAATATACCGTCGATCTCGCTGAGAATCCAGCCAGCGAATCCGGATACGATCTGCGACTCGGCATCGAAGACGCCAATGCCGACGAACGCGACGATCAGGAAGAGCAAACCGAAGAAGAGACCCGTCGAAGATGCGCTGCAGTCGACTCGCATCCGATGCTTGCGCCGGACACTGTTTCTGATTGAAGTTGGGTGTTCGGTCGAATGGCGAGAGCCGATGCTCACCCACAGCACGAACATGACGGCGGCACCGATGAGCGAGTACTCGACTAGGCACGTCGACATGAGAATCTTGGTGTTACCGAAGATCGTCTGGAGCAGGTCGCTCGCGTCCGGCGCTGCCGTCGTCGTCGTCGTC
>JAQGAX010000341.1:0-18096 GCA_034698105.1 Plectus exinocaudatus | reverse complement strand
GTAAGTGTAATATTATTACACACAAATATTACACTTACGATATCGCAAGTGCTAAGTAATGATTGTGTTACCGGCCCTTTGTTTGTTTGTTTACGGCCGAACTCGAATAAAAGAGAATGCACAGAATATCGGAGAACTTTTTCTTATATCCAAGGATAGCCAATTTTTCAATATGCGGGGTTCAGGCTTTGTCTCAATTACATTGAAATGTGCAATATACCACGGTTGCCAAAAAATGGGGTGTTCAAACAAATTTACGCTGGATATTAATATTGGGGTCGGCATCTGGGGGAAGTCGCGCAGCCCCCCTCCTCGCCCATCGGATTCTGCCCATCTTTGATGGCATGTGTAGGACAGCCACTCGCCATAGATAGGGCAAGTCCGAACCCATGCCGTGTCTATCCACAGTCCCCGCCACAACTATATGTATGATTCACTCACCAGACGGCAATGCCGGATGAAGACATTGAGAGAGACGCTTTGCTATCGTCACCGGTTTCGGAATGTCGCCGAATTTGGCATTCGTGTTGATAACCTGCAAAATAAACTTGTTTCAGTCCAATTCACAACATTTTATGGAGTTAATTCATTTATCAGACTGAACAACAAATGGTAACCGCTGGCGTTCAATAAGAATCTATCAAAGATAGCGAAATAAAACGCATGTACGACGGGTTTGTGTAGTTTTTGTTTGGTATGTACCGGCCTTAGTGCTCTACATAAAGTCGAAAAAAGCAAGCGCAAGTAGCAAAATTGGAGAACGCATCCAAAAATTGCTGCAACAATATCAAAGGCCATAGCAAATAGCAATATCAATGGATATGAAATGAAGGCTGCAGCTGATAAATGATCGCAAAATTCTTCATGGCCGATTTTCGACGATAAGTTTGCACAACCCTTTAATAATAAGAAATGGTGCAACGCTCGGAAACAAAAACAATTCAAGAAAAAAAAATGTAAAAATAAAAGACGCGACAGAGTTCAGACGATCGATGCGGCAGAATTTTCCATACAATTACCAAGAACGATCGAATAATCTATTATCTATTCTCGATAACTTCATGAGAATCGCGCCCTTAAACTGACCTTGCTGAGCTTGCCGAGCGCAGCGATGAGATCAGCCCATTCGGTGGTATACTCGAACGCCTTCAACGCCTTGTCGACTTCGGCGGCGTACTTTCGATACTTGGGCTTGTTCGCGAAGTCGTCGCTCTCCGGCGACAGCAACGACATGCTCGGATTCACCTGCAAAAGGCGAACAATTTATTCATTTTTATTTATCTACACTGATATTTATTTTTTTATTTTTTTATCAACGAGCGAGGGCGATATGCTATATTACTGAGTGCAGTAATTGGTGATAAGTTAATCGATTCCCATTCCAAACTCAGTTTAAATGAAGCTATCATTCAGTGAAAATAGTGTGGCCATTTTTATTCAATGATTTGCGCGCATTACTTAGGAATAATTGAATAAAATGAGTGCGTCTTAAGTAATGCGCGCGATCTTAGGCGAGCTGAATTCAATAGTGTTACTAAAAGTAGCTGAATGGACCTCAAGTTAAATTTCAACTAATTACTTCAGCGTATTTTAAGAAACCTCAAAATGGCGCTCAATTTCCAAGAAACCCAACCCATACTGCACTGTACCGCCTATATACATTACTCACACACACTCCAGCTATTCCACGAATAACTATTACGAAAGAGCGCCTACGTTAGTATTGTTACAGTTGTTGCAGAGCAGGTATTTGCTATAGTTCATCCAGCAACCACGCTGACCACAAAAAAGAGTGAATCAGCGACTAAGAGATATATCGTAAACCAAGAATAAATAATTGCAACCAGTGTTATCTTTCTGGCTAATTAAAGGGATCTTCGTCCTGGGAGGGTTCTAAAGTTGTCTAAATCAGAAACATATGCTACAAATATTCTGATTTCGCACGATTGCCATGCGCGATCAGAAAAATAACGCATTTGCTCGAGGTTTTCGACTATTCTAGAAGATACGAGACGAAAATAGTTTCAGTTAGCCAAAATAAGACAGTACTAGTTGCAAACTATGAGATGGTCAGGTTGAAAGGCATTCACAAGTTGTCCACATTTCAATCAGTCGAGTTTTTTAGTCGCAAAAATAATCTCCATCGCTCTAGTAAAGGCAAGGAACGGGTTTTGGCCGCGTCACAAACCGCAGGGGAATAGAAATCAACGATCATGCGCCTCTTTCGATTTCCTTCCTCGCTGTCTGGTCGGCTGCAAAGCGGATCAGTCACTACGGACTACGACGAGCTGCTGGGCGCGCGGTAGCAACGCAACGCAAAAAATCAACAACAATGACCTGTCTTTCTAAAGTACGGTAATCCTGATGTCGCTGTGGGACAAGTAGCCGCTTGTGTGCGTAGTGATTCATGCTCATACTCAACACTAGGTCAAAGCATTAATGTACGAGGTGGCGAAATTGGGCTGGGAGTTCACGCTTTTCCTGATTTCAAGGGGAGTTTAGGTTTCTTTTCCCGAGTTTGGGGTACCCCAAATTCCTCCAAGCTCAGGTACATATAAAGTTCAGAGCAATCGTGTTTCTAATTACCAAGCAATAAAGACAAGGTCGATGACGAATGAACGAATGAATGAATTTCACTTTATTCTTCTCAGGCAAAGCACAATAGATCAAAATCGAAGCATAGTAAATGACACCGTGTCGGGCAACATCGCTAGCAAGCCATCACATGGCTCGCTTCGCAACGGACTGTTAAACAGACACTGGGCGGCTACGAATATCTATTCGGAAATCCAATCAATATGCGCATTTTCGTCCTCAACTGCGGACGGTATCAGACACCAACCTTGGTTGCCTCCGACCTGGCGCATCGCATGTGTACTAATTTATCGAACCTACAGTATGATGTTATTATATCATGAACCAATTTCTGTGATATTTGCATCCAGTTGTTATCCCATGGCATCGGATTGTGCTAAAAAAATAAATGAAACAATTTGAATGGAGAACATGGCTGACAGTTGTTAAGGAACGTAAGCACAACGTATGCACATATCCCTGACCAGTCGCCAATTCGGTTTAGATTATATAACTTGTCTCTTTCAAAGCACTGGCCGTGCATACACATTGTGTATGTTAGGAAGCAAAGGAAACAGTCGTATATGCACCTCGACACAGTTACCCCCTCTAGTTTCTACTTTTAGCACCTCGCCTGCAATCACCTGAAACAATGGAGCGGCCTGGATAGATGTTACTTGCTTCGCCACATATCTATTTTGAAGACCGAAACGCTTAATGTACATGCGAGCGAACCCTGATTTGGTTTGTTTCTGTTTAAGGTAGCGTAGCGCTTTGAGCATACTTTGGTCCACTGTTTCCCTGGCGACTGGTCTTGTTTATCGGTTGGATAAACAGATTGAATGAAAAGGGGCTTGATGAAACTCGTTAGTCGCACTACATAACATAACGGTAATATTTTCCATCAACACTCAACTAAGGCAGTCAGGTTTTGAACTCAGCTTGAAAATTGGCTTTTATGCGCCTCAGTCTGCCAACAAACAATCAAGTCCATGTTCATTTACGAGAACAGTTGTATGTTATGATGACCGCTGTTATGATCGTAATGATAGGCGAGAGATAGGAACAGGCTCGAATTATTGAAGGGCTAAAGAGCCCATCAGGAGCAGTCATCGGTGTGGGTGTTGTATGCGGGCACATGATCGACGCTGAAGGTCTTAATGACGTCACTTCCTCCAAAAAAGTTCCAAAAACAAACTAATTAGCCCCAGTGGGTTACTGTTAAGGTGCGTGTTGGCTGGTTTTATCTAAGCCGATTTGACTTGCAACCATTTTTCGTAAACATGATGTACAGTTCAAAAGTTATGTTCGATTTTCATAATAAACGTGCCTTTATTTGTGAAACCCGACGGGGAACTTGACAGGCATCGTCCTGATATGGCATATTTCCTCATTGCAGGTTACTATGACATGTTCCGCAAGGCGTCGGATCCTAACATTAACACAAAAATTATCGATGACGCTATGACGAATGAAAATCGAACAATTCGCCGAAATCGATCCATTTCAAAAAGTTGTCTGATGCTTGGCCAAGTCAGAGTGCCGAATATTCCCGACGACGCCGACTCCACAACGCCACTGCTTCATTCAAAGAATTTGCCCCCGTCAAGCAAAGCTATGGTGTGTTAGTGAATGATTGTGATTGCTCATCGTGACGGCGTAACCAATTTTTTGCATATTTCAGAATAAATGTACTGAAAAACAAGAAAATCGAGGGAATGGGAAGAGATCCTCGACTACTTCCTCTGACCGCGTTGTTGCCACGTCCACGAGACCGCTGTATGCAACGTTTGATATTCAGCGCCACATGCTAATTGCATGAATGAGCATGAAGAGTATTGCAATTGCAATATCTCAAAATTCAGTTGCGTACCCAGACCCGACAAACTGGGGGGGAGGTTGAGCGGTGGCGATCAAATGGGTGCGTTTTCAAACAATGGTCAGGGAACCAGTACCTTTTTTCGGGGGGGGGGCGTACACCGCCTAACACCGCCACTGTCAAAATTTATTGTTGCCGACCGTCAGAATTGATTATGTCCGGCGCTGCTGCAAGTGTGAAAGGGGAACATGGAGTTCCATGATATTTTCCGGATGATTGCTCACAATTTGATAGGTTTTTGCAAAGAGGGAGGTTAAGTATAAATGAAGACTAGCTCGTGCGCATCGCGAAACTTTCCCACCGATTAACTTCAGTGCTCGTTTTATAATGGTAACGGTAATGTATTACTAATATCAGCGTCAAATAGAGGATATATTGTTACGTCAGCAGCGAGAACGATAGGATTGTTGAAGTCCTTGGCGGAATTCTGTTGGAAAATATGATTGAAATGGTTTACTAGCAATTTGCGATACTTTAATTACGAGTCTGTTGACGCACGCTGTGAATTTCATATTATGTTCTGTGAACGTACTACAATTAAAATATTTAGGATAGTAAGAAGCTCATCGATCGAAGGAATAGCTACACGAAAAATGAGCATTGTGCCATTGGCAAAGTCTGAAATTGGTGTTGCTGTCAAAAACGTCCACCTGGCTCGAGCTCGCTTCCTTGGCTTGATGGGCTTGTACGAACGACAAGGACCTCTGCCAAACAAAATGAAGCCACTTGGCAGGGCCGGATCATAGGTAATGCCGGACAGATTCCATGTGAGGCATTAGTGGGCGTGCGCAGAAACGTACCTGAAGGATGGTGTCTGGGAAACTGCCCACTCCGTTTTTCGGAGGCCCAAAAAGGTTAGGGTCTCCCTTTGAAAAATTTTGATTTACCTCCCCAATCTTCGATTTCTAGCTACGCCCCTGGGTTTGGAGATACTTTCCCCAGACGAATTTCAACTCTGGTTCGAGAATTGGGAGAGTTTGCAAATTGTGTTTAATCGATTTTTACTGTAAATGAAGGGATCGCTAGAATTTTTGCCCAAAAACTTGATGCAAAATTAACTCCATATATAGCACATTTTGGGCCCCCGCAAAGGCTCCCCCAGCAGTTACTATCGGGTGGGGTAGGTTGACCTCGAACGTCGCCTTGGTACCGAGTCCTTTACCCCCATCCCAATCAAGCCTTACCAGACGGTAGTTTTCTGTGCACGAACACAATACGCTCAAGATTTTTTTGAGATTGGACAGTCGAATCGTGTCCGAATTACCTTTTCCATTGCCATTGCTGTCACTTTCATTAGTGCAGTCAAAAAGCTTGAGTTATTACTTAATTGTGTTAAATATTACAAATGTATAAATACAGAAGTACATTGTTGTACTTTGGCTCTTTAGCAGCTGCTTGCTTAGAGGACAAGCTGCACCAGAGGACGGTTTTCTCAGAATTAGTGATTTTCATCGACCAGCCCAGAGAGAAACTTGCAGGCCAGGGACTGTACTGTTAACGATTTTGCGTCTGTGTTGTCATATCTTCAAATTTATTTTTTCAACAAAATCAGCAGTGTGCTATGAGCAAATGCATAGTCAGTGCAATCATCCTTCGTCCACTGGTGGCGTCTGGCACACAAACGAATATTTTTGACTTTCATCAGCAACCCAAAGAGTACCCGTCCATGTGCTTTTCGTGTGGAGCAAACCCGCTGGATTAGTGCGCTTGTAGGTTTGGTCACATATCGTTTCGCCATCCCCCATCCACCATTTCGTGAACGTAAAAATAGGAGCCGTCTGTCCAGACTCAGTTTTCATTTTCTATGTAGTGATGTCCGACGTGCATTCGTCCTGCTATTTCGCCATCGATGATGGCTTTGTGTGCCAATTTCATAATGTTACGTTTTCTGGTCAAAGTATCGCCGACCACAACGTTCCCTATCCTTGTTAATTTTAAGAATTCATTGTTTTGAGCGTGCCGATGCTGGTGCCGAAAAGGTCAAGGGGTCCTGAGGAATTTGTGTCCAACGGATACCTGGGGCCTAAGTCACCAGACGTATCTGGTGGCGAACGTTTTTATTTCTTAGAAAGCGTCCATTCTTTCCTTCCATGTGTACGCACAATGAAATAGAGTTAGAACGCATCCCTGTCACAGAAAACCAACGAATTCATCTCATGAGATTGTAATGGCTCGGTCTCTTTGCAAGACGGTGGTACGATCATAACCTGCAGCAAACGAGATTGCATCGTCATTCCACAAAAGCAATCGTTCATTCTGACTGACAATGATAGCAATTATATGATGAAAGTTTTGTGATCCTCAAGTTTTGCGCATACTTGGGTATGCAGTAATGCCATTAATTTCAAAGAGAATCTATCAATTAGCGTTATAATGCATAACAACTATTCTGGCAGTTGAGTCCATTCCAAAGTCCAGTCCATTTCACCGCACATCGTGCATATACTGCATACACATCTGCATAAGATACTCGGCACAGCCATTCTAAACAGGGGATCTATAAACAGGGGATAAACAGGAACAGGAAACAGTGAAATAGGCCCCATGAGTCTAGTAAATTAAACAGGATTAGAAAATTTTGACAATACTACGTATATTATCAATTTTGACACTATTTGGACAAATTTTGACATTTCAAAGTAGTGACAATAGTTTGACTATTTTAAATAAGTGGAATGACAATACTTTACATAAATCTTCATCCCTGTGGTGGAGGGAATATGCACAGGATGTTTCCCGGCACGCTGACGATGCCTGAAACCGGGCCAGCTGTGCTAATGATGCTCACGTCCCACAGGCCGGACGAAGTGCACGTCAAAGATATCTGCTCAAAATTGCCGTTGAAATTGTTGACATTCTGCACGAATAATGGCGTCAACGAGTCGAAAGTGACGTAGACGAAGGTGTTGGTTATGCTCGGAACGGCTCCAACACAGTCGACCGTGATTGTTGACCCGACGTTTGCTGTTGCTGCCGGTATAAATACTACCGCCTCATCGCCGGGCTGTGGAATGCCGGTCTTGAACAGCGGTGCAGCTGATGAACATTGCGTGATCGCGGTAGTTGTGGTCGTCTGAAGAACATTTTTAGGTTGAAACGCGAGCACTATGTAGAGAATTGGAAATAAAGATTGGAAATAAAGTATATGAAAGACATGCCGCTCATATCTCTACACAGCGGCGTCCGCAGCTGAAACTTTTAGTGAAAAAAAGCCTATTGGCTGTCGTCATAGCAACAACTAATCAGCATGATTCGCGCCAAAAATTCCACAGCAGCGCGCGCTAAGGGCATTCTTTTTGGTCAGCATATTTTCCGTGATCAAAAATAAATTCCGAAGAGGTAGGCTCTTAAATGCAAAAAACGCGTTACGTTACAATAATTACCGCATTTTCTCTCTAATTTCTCTAAGTCGACCGTTGCAAGTGACCGAATAATAATTCCACATGCCATAGTAATGGATAAATTCGGAAGTACCGTTGCAGTGGTCGTTGGAGTATTGACCGAAGCAATGCACGCTTCAATCGGGGCGTCAAACAAAGAAGCAAAAGCGATAATAACGCCAATAGTGATTGCTGGCCTTATAGCTTTGAGAAGGTTACTAAATTCCTGTTCAACCATTGCGACAGTATAACTTAGTCTCACCTGGACATTGAAAGTCGATGAGTTTACACACAGCTGCCCGCGGACGAAAATAGGGTACACTTGACGAGAAATTGACCAACTGACCAGTCATGTCACCGATTAAGTATGTCAATCGCAACAATGAGCGACAATGGACCGGTTTCATATCGCGTACTTAGGGGATATGTTTTAGTATTGCGTTAAGTACGACTGTAAACTAAGTACGCCATATGAAACCGGTCCAATGTTTAAATTTCGACAAAGAACGCATTACAGTAAGCGTGTATTTGAAATACTGATTTCTCATTTCATACGTTTGAGTAAATATGCTAAATTTCTATGTTTTTTATGTCTATGAACGTTTTGCATGTGTGCGATTTTCATATATTAATGTTAGAAAAATATATAAACGCTTCACAGGGATGTTTCACAACACCATTGTAAAGAAAGTGATAATATGTTTGGCGAACCGTTTTGGATGTTGTTGTGGCTGATGCAGTCGTTGTTCCAGGAGTGATGGCTGCTGTTGTTTCGGGAAGGTTTGCTGTACTTATACAAAGTTCTGACGGCGGTATTAATATTTCCAAAAGCAGTACAACACCGATGCCGTAGTGCAACCGAAATAGCGACCCGTAGTGGGTCATCTCTGAACTTAAAGAATGTCAAGAATAACACAGTGACAAAGCAGCAAAAACAACTAGCGTTCTATTATTATTTCGGTCTTATTTTTTGAAATAGTTTCATTTTCGATGAAACAAAAACAATTTTTCAAGTTATTCCTTATAACTTGCAAAAGAATGTTAGTGCTGCGGTAAATGAACCGGACGTTTATTGCTAGCAAGATTTTCGATATTTCCGATATTATTTTATAATATGGCAAAGCAAAACTCAAAAGTGAAAGAACCAGTAAGACATTCTCGAATATGTGAGTATATCATAATGCGTATAATACTATACGTGATGTGTGGTGGTAAGAGTAAACAAACTAAATTTAAAATTTTTAAAAAATGCCAAAGATACCTTGTACTTCAGCTCATAAACGTTCCATCCCACACATGTATACAAACGCAACTGGCCCGACAATCGAAACGATACTGTCTGCCCATCTGACCGTAATTGTTTTCGTTCTAATCAGGCGTGTAGTGCAGTAATTTCGTTTTCCGGTTAGAAAAGATTAAAAACTGATCGTGAACTAATTGCCGCGATTGTTAGTGGGCCATCTGTCGTTCTCAGTCCGATCCGTTACTACTTGCGCCAGGCAGGACTTTCGGGCTGATACGAAAAGTTTTAAAGATGGATGTAATGTTGCCGATGATGAAGGCATCGGCGTTGGGGACGAACTGAACGGCGATTGAACTGCTAATCAGGGACGGCTTCATGTGCAACAGACTGAGCTTAGTGTAAGCATTGGTTGGGGGAGCTGTGACCGTAAAGGATTTGCATGTAGAAAAACAGCGAAAAACCCGTCAGTCAGTTGCACCTATCCCGCAAGCTCAACTCATGACGGATCGAATTAAGAAGCACAGAGATGATCCATTAACAGTCGCGGTAATTATTTCACGATCAGTTATTAATCTTATCTAACCGGAAAACGAAATTACTGCACTACAAGCCTGAATAGAACGAAAGCAATCACGGCCAGATAGGCAGACAGTATGGTTTTGATTGTCGGGCCAGTTCCGTTTGCATACATGTTTGCGATGGAACGTTTATGAGCTGAAATACAAGGTGCCTTTGGCATTGTCTTACTGGTTCTTTCATTGTTACGTTTTGCTGAAGGCCATATTATAAAATATTATCGGAAGAGACGTTTGGAGATTATCGGAAGTTTTGAGACGAAAATTCAAGTGAAATTGTATTGACTGTCTTACTCTCGAAAAACTTTATATAAGTAATAACGAAACACATTTTATAATCAGATCAATTTTTCAACTAAAGTTGCTTCTCCTTAATGGAGATTACAAGTGAAGCCTTACGAAAAACATAGAGACTAAGTTTAATAGCTGCAAGCAGTGCAACAATTGCGAAAAGAATCACAGGAGCATAAATGTCGATGATAAAATATTTCGCGAAACTAAAGTCTCGACCGGCAATGTCAAGATTCGATAAATCATGGAATTTCGCAACAAATTCCGTCCACTTCACAATCAAATCTTTTGGTTTCAGTGGTTTCTTGACGATCATGCTAGCTAGTCGCTTGGCACTTACGGTATATCTAAAATAGAATAAAACAATGTTTATCGTTTGGCCTCGGGCGATGGTCCTTTCTTCCTATTTTGAGAAGGGGTGCCACAATAAAGACTTTTAAAAAAGCATCTATTGTAGTGATTTATATTTGAACTATCAAACTGGATCGACTGTCGGATTTTCAGTAACGTTGCACTGTATTATTGACAAATTTCGAGCCTAGCACCTCAGACGGGGACCAGTAGGTTACTGTTCTTACTTTTCGTTCCGTAGAATTTCTTGCAGCGCTGTAGTCAGAGATTCTGTATTGAAATTGCGTTTACTGACGAAAACGGATACGCCACGTTTCACGGCGACCGCGACGTTGTGTTCCTGGTCGCCGAACAGTGGAACGGCGACCGTCCGAATTCCCGATGTGATTGCTTCCGTCATGCTGTTTAATCCGCCATGAGTAATGAATACTTTTACGTTTGGATGATCTAAATATGCAATTTATATGCGGATATCTTCGGCATATATCTTCTTCTACTAAGCGGCAACTTTTCTTACTTAAGAGGTCGACTTGCGGAACCCATTTTATTGGGTAGACATTGGAATAATTTGAAAATAACTCCCAATCCTCTTCCGGTCGTTCGTATTTCCAAATGAATGTGTATTTGGGGAAATTGGCAGCAGATTGGAGAATCGCCAACTTCTTCTCCATTGGAAGACGGGTGCTATTTTGCAATTGTACCGAACGAAAGAAGAATAACGCCTTGGTCAGAAGTTTCAACGATGTCTTTCACTTCCTATAAGATAGATCGCATTAAGCTGCAGTAACATATTGTATTTAATGGAACAGAACTACTAGATTTTTCAATACCTCGCAGGGATATACTTCTATTTGTGCATGTGCTACTATTTCTATAAAAAAAATCTTAAAAATGGAATTCTCAATGAGCCAATCGACAGTCCAGCTCCATTAATATTATTTGGCAATTTCCTGATTAGCCCGAAAATGCTGGCTTCGCAAATTATTCTTACCTTAGTAAGATTCTTCGCGTTTGGGATTCCAATTCCTCCAACGTAAACGATGCGATGTGTGATTGGGTGAGGTAACTCGAAGAATTCATCGGCATTCACAAAGGCCAGCGCTGTTTTCTGGGCAAGCACTTCCAAACGTGGAAAATTTGCTGCCAAGATAGCGTTGTATAATTTCAGACTCCTGCTTTAAAACTTTTTCCTGCATATTTCGCCACATTGTGTACATAAGCACATTTATAGCACGTTCTTTGTAACTCATTTCATCAGTGAATGAGGCAAAAATGCCTAAAATGTCATAAATCTAACAATGTCAATGAAAACTGTCAATAAATTGTAAATAAAAACAGAGGGACACAGTGCAAACTGGTACATGACAAAAACGGTGTGTCCTACAACACAACTACTGGTCAGACTGGACCCAAGTTGTCCGATCTTCCCTAGGTATACAAGTAATAGGTGGCGAAAGTTGGGGAAAGTCCATGAAAAATTGACATAATCAGGGTCAAAAGTTAACGTAGTCAGTATTTTTGGTGGAAATTCAAAATTTGAAAAATTACCAACTTTTTCCAGCAAAATTAAAAATTATTAGCGTATTTCATGTTCAACCAGTTAATTTAATTAGTCAACTTACTGGGTACATAGCTGAGCGGCTGAGGAATGTCAAATAGGTCTGCGATCGCTTGAGTCAACGGCACTGCTGAGGCGGCAATGTTCGAGGGAATATTCAGATGTTTGAATATCGCAATTGGACAATAATCAAAGTACTCGGCGATGGCAACGTCAAAGTGATAATTGCGAAGGGTTTGCATAAGCTCTGTATTTGACAATTAACCTAAAAGAAAAATCGTTGAAATAAGTTGCTTTCTATCAATTTCATGCGAATGCAAGTACCCATGAAAGTTTTGAAACGATTTGACCGAAAGTATGTCGTTTGATCATTTTTGAACTACAATAATTTGCTTCTGCAATCTGATGGCAACCAACTGATTGCCTACGCTATTGGTAAATAATTTTTGGTTGGTCAATAGAAGCACTGCATTTATTAAGTTTTAATTTTTGATTTACCTTCACAGGACATAGTCATCGTTTTGAAGGAAACTTCCAGGCTATTTTCATCCATCATGTCAAACTTTACATTAAACGGATCGGTCTTCATTGGATGTTTGCTGAATATTTTCGGATCGTCCAAAACGTCGACACGCAAAACGGACCGGCACATATACCAACTGTAAAAACGATAAATATGAAAGATCTGGTCTCCGTACCGATTTCAATATCGATGAATATTACGACCAGTTTACCGATATCATACCGTTTGGCAAATTAGAGTACGGACCAGACGTGGCCACTGGAGAGGATATTTGGGGGTATACCCCAGACGGAAAAAAATTTGGTCCAAATACCCCCAGACCGCCGGACCTTGGCCACCTCTGATACGGACGCATCAATAATAAATACAGTCATATTGTAATGGTCGGGTAACAATCCGGCTCAAATGTAATGGTCGTAACCTTATTAACACGAATATACATTAATCCCGTAAAAGTATTATTAAAATTATAATGCATCGCACAACATAGGGCGCGCTGACAGCGGCACCACATGCAAAATCATCGAACGGCATTCACGCGCTCAAACTTTGTTAAGAAGCAGCGCGTGGGAAGATTGGATTACGGTAATATTGAATAGGATTGGTCAAGAGCTGGTCAAAGATTTGCGCGCTGAGCTGACCTGTCAGTGCGTCCCATGTTTCACATGCAACATTTACGGCATCATGATTATGAATGTTATTCCAGTTCTGGTCATTCATTACATCTCGACAAACTGTACGAAATCTGCTGCCATGCCGCACGAAAAATGAATAAGCATGCATTTTGCTGAGCTACATTGCTGCGGGAACTGTTTGTTGTGAGAAAGCAATAAGAGAGGTACTCAAAATTTGGTGTTTTTCTTATTTTTTTTCGTAAAATTAGTTAAAAGATGATGCTTTGAGTACTAGCGCTTTCTGTGCTCTGAGTTAGCATAGGAACAGAAAGTTTCCAAAAATTAAGACAACATTTCAATTGTGGCCTCGGCGACATATCCTTACCACTTCATGATCAGCGTCCAACAGCGAGTCAGCAATCTTCCCCATAAAGTTGGAATGACTGTGGCCCAATGCAGGCGAGTATACGAGAATCTTATAGGCGTTCGTTTGACTGAAGCCTATCAAGGAAACAACGAACAAAACTATTTCAAAACCCATGTTAAAGCTTTCTTGACTTAATGATAGGCACTGTGCACTGCTCGAAAGCTTTAATGTACGGCCCATCTCAAGTCTATTCTATTTATTTCCTCGCAGATACTGACAATGCAACTAATAAAATGAAAAAGATCGACATAGAGACCAAACTCCGAGGCACTAGAGTTCAGTAAAACACAGCACAATCACAATCGAGTAAGCGAGCTAGTTTCGCAAGTTATGACATTTTTGATATGAATTGCATCATTTCACAGCTGCAAGCATGACAAACAGTGATTTAGGAATACTACCAATCAGCTACAGCTTCTTGTTGCAAAGAAATTGTTTCGCATTTACGTGCAATATAAATGCCAAGGGAACACATTCGTTGTGATACTTGGAATGAGCCTGTGTTGAAAATTTAAATTTTGTTTTGCAACAGATATCAATTAGAAATATTGTACATGTGCGATACTAATTTGACGAAGCGATCAATGATTTCATCTGCACAATAAAACGTAAGCAATTTATATGCTGCTAAGCCGCCTTGTTGCGCTCTGATACGTGATAGTGACATCGCCAAAGCTGATCGTGATCATTAAATTCTGCGTCCACGTGAAACAAACGTGAATACGTATGCGCACAAGCAAGCTATTGAAATGAGCATATTCTCTTTCCCAATTCTATCGGTAACCTTATTCATTCAAATGTAACCGCTGGAATGTATTTTCAATTTAGCAGATTTAGCGGATTAGATAAGCAGATCGATCGCAATCTCAATTAATGCTGCTTCGCCTTGATGTAGATCATACGCACAATTTTACGAATAACATAAAGACCCAGTTTAATGGTTGCAATTATTACAACAATTGCTAAAAGAATCACTGGAGCAAAAATATCGATAAGAAAATATTTCGTAAAGCTCATATCTCGGCCAGCAATGTCGAGATTCGACAAATCTTGAAATTCCGCAACGAATTCCGTCCACTTCACAATCAAATCTTTCGGTTTCAACGGGTTCCTGGCCATCATGCTAGCTAGTCGCTTGGTATTCGCAGCATATCTGAAATGCAGTGAAATGATGATTATCGTTAAGCATTGGACGATGGATGATCTTTGTTTCCAATTTTTAAACGTAATATCTCAATAACGGCTTTTCCGTTTCACATGCATTATATGAAACGATTTTTTACTAGAATATCAAACTGCGTGTACTTTTTTAGTAAAGATAAAATACGTTTATAACTACGTTACAGTTTAGTATCTCAGTGGTGATAGCGGTAGGCTACTGCACTTACTTTTCGTTCCCTAGAATTTCTTGCAGCGCTGTAGTCAGAGATTCTGTATTGAAATTGCGTTTACTGACGAAAACGGATACGCCACGTTTCACGGCGACGGCGACGTTGTGCTCCTGATCGCCGAACAGTGGAACGGCAACCGTAGGTGTTCCCGATGTGATCGCTTCAGTCAAGCTGTTCATGCCTCCGTGTGTGATGAACACTTTGACTTTTGGATGATCTATATATTAATATGTTTATGTAACCGCCTTCGACAGGATTAAATTACACGCGTTAAGAAATAAGCGTCGTTCATGTCAAGAAACCCGATTTTGTCCTCTGCCAGACAACCTCAGGGCCGGGTAATAGGGAAGCGTCATTCAAAAATCCAAAAATGCAAATGGAAAATCCTTAGGCGTTTGGGCCCTAAAGGCAGGAGGCGCCCCCGAGTTCCCAGGAGGCAAAAGCCCGGTCCAGTTGAGGGTTGAGAGTCGGTCCCTTACTGGAAAATATTTCTTTTGTACGATAATACTGCTTACTCAGTAGATCGACTTGCGGTATCCATTTCATTGGATAGACATTCGAATACTTCGAAAATAATACCGAATCCTCTTCAGGTCGTTCATATTTCCAAATGAATGTGTATTGAGGGAAACTTGCTGCAGTACGGAGAATCGCTAACTTCTTCTCCATCGGGAGAAGGGTGCTGTTCGCGACTGAGCCGAACGACACAAGAATCACGCCTTTATCAGAAGCTTCGACGACGCTGGTCACTTCCTATAAGATAACTGGCGATTGATTGTTATAATGAACAATATTCTAAGATTTAATAGCAATGTGTAACTATTATTTCAAACTTTCTTAAGGGTATACTCCAATTTCTGCGCGTACAACTATTTCCGAAAAAACGATATTAAGGACGAACCGATCAACAACCTAGCTCTATCAATATTACCCGGCAAATTTTACGATAACCTCAAACGCTTGCATATCATTCCTACTTTTGTGAGGTTCTTCACTTCTGGGATTCCAATTCCTCCAACATAAATGATTCGATGAGTGATCGGTCGAGGAAGCTCGAAGAATTCATCGGCATTAACAAAGGCAAGCGCCGTTTTCTTGGCCAGTTCTTCCAAAAACGGGAAATCGCTACCGTGATAGCGTTGGATAATTTCATTTTCCTGCTTCAAAACTTTTTCCTTCATACTTTCAAAAATTATATATATAAACACATTCATTGCACGTTCCTTGTAACTCATTGTGTCAGTAGACGGCCCAAAAATGCCTAAAACGATCACAGATGTTATAATTTTAAAAGAATTGTCAATAAATAATAAAATGACCATCTATCTCTTATTTTTAGCAAAATTTAAAACATTCGAAAATTTTATGTTCAACCCATTAATTAATCAACTCACTGGCTACGTAGCTGAGCGGCTGAGGAACACCAAATAACTCGCTGATTGCGTGAGTCAATGGTACTGCAGAGGCGACGATGTTTGAGGGAATGTTCAGAAGTTTGAATATCCCAAATGGACAGTGATCAAAGAACTCGGCGATGGCAACATCAAAGTGATAATTCCGAAGGGTTTTTAAAAGCTCCTTGTTTGATAGTTGGTCTAAAAGAAAAATCATAGACGAAATTTAAAGATTTCGACTCATGTCATGCAAATGGTTTCAAAAAATATTAAAACTAAGTTCAATGCTAATGTCTCTTATGATTACTTTCGGTTTACAATAATTTGCTTCTATAATCTGATGGCAATCAACTTGTTGTCTACGCTATTTATGAATAATGTTGGCTGGTCAATAGAATCGTTACATTTGTTTAGTTTTAAGTGTATTTTTACCTTCGCAAGCCATTGTCAGCATTTTGATAAAAATTCCTATACTATCATCATTCATCATGTCAAACTCTTCATTGAACGGGTCGGCCTTCATTGGATGCTTGCTGAATACTTTAGGATCTCGCAAAACGTCGACGCGTAAAACGGGCGCCCGTTTGGTGCCGTTCGTGTGCACATCAGGATCGTAGACCGGCACATAAACCAACTGTAATCGTCAGTAAAAATACAGTCCAAAACCCGCTTATAATAGATTGCAGAGGAATTCAAAAAATTATGCTTCCACCAGAGGTGCTCTTACATCTGGGTCTCTTACATCCAGGTCGACTGAATAGTCATTTTTTAATGTTCGGATGGTGAAAGTCGTGCTCAAATGTAATGATTGAAACTTTATTGAATGGAAGGCGACCTCCATTGGCAAGGTCTGCTTCCTACCTCGAGCAATTTGTGGAAGAGATGGGAACGTCAGAGTAGCTTGGGTGGTTTAATTATATTCCCCAAATCCTATAATATTTCGCATAAATTTTCTCAAAATATCCCAATTTTTTGCTTTTCGCCCTCCCAACTGGAACTGGAGGAATACTATATACCCCCAATACCCCTTGTAGCCATGTCAGAGTAGAAGTAAAAGCGCTGATAAGATGCCATTACTTGAAGACTGATCCCGATTCACCTCTTAAAAAAATAGTTTGCGGAATTTGTTACGTAAAACATAGCCATCTGAGTTGTGACCAAGACGATATCCTTACCACTTCATGACCGGCGTCCAACAGCGATTCGGCAATCTTCCCCATAAAGTTAGAATGGCTATGGCCCATTGCAGGTGAGTATACAAGGATTTTATAGGTATTCGCCTGACTTAACAAGACGAAGACGAGAGAAAGGAGAACGATTTCATTCGCCATTGCGAGCGAGAGTTAACAGGCCGTCTGAAAACGCCCGGCGCAAAACATTGCCGCTGCCGCTCTACTTGCCCACGCGGTTATATCCAATGCAAACATCAGAGCAAGCGCAAGATCAAGTACAAATACACAAACTACAAACAGCTGCGATCAGGATCGGCGCTAGCGGGTGAACGGGGGATTCCCCCAAGAATTGTGAAAATTTTGAATTTTTCTCCACATCTTTTGAATCCTCCGTCTTTTGCATTTCCGCCCCTACCTTTTTCTAGCGGCGATTTGTAGTTTGCCTATGACGCTAGACGGGACATTCCATGCGCTAAATTGCGCAATTATAGAGTTGAGTTGATTTAGCCTATTAATGTTCAACTTGGCGACGGCAAAAACAAGTATTGCAATGGAAGCAAAAACCAGGTGTATCATCTAAGAACCGGTAGCAAATTTCATTTACCATTTGACTGCGCGATGCTTAAGTGAGAAATATATTGAAATTTCACTAACTGCAATATATATTTTTCATTTTACGATTTCAATTTTCGTCTTTTTCAAGTCATGAAACCACAAAAACACG
>JAQGAX010000340.1:0-18145 GCA_034698105.1 Plectus exinocaudatus | reverse complement strand
AAAACATACACTAGATATTATTGGGTGCTGAAAAAAAAAATTTACACTAGATAAAATGGACCTCGAATCTGGGGGGGTACGTACCCCCCAGACTCCCGACTTGTACCCCCCCCCCCAGCCGCAAACCGGTGCCCAGGTCTGATTCCTTTTCAGATCGGAACGGTGATCGGCGCTCTGCCGCCGGTCTCCTATGTAAAAGCAATCGATATTTGGATGCTCACTTGCATCGCGTTCATTTTCTGTTCCCTTATTGAAATGGCTGTCGTCGCCCACTTCGAAAAGAAAGCGAAACAGAACTGCTCAACGCGCGATTGGGAAACTTCGGGCCAATGGAAATTCTCTGGGACAGCAAAAGGCAGTTACATACCGCTTCCACAGGCAGACAATAATGCAAATTTGTCCCAGAATGGCTGTGAAACGGCCATAAACGCAGAACATACGAGCCACCGTCGAGATCTAATTTTAGATTATGGAAGCAAGATTGATCGAATCTCGTGCATAGCATTTCCACTAGTAAGTGACTTTGCTTACTATTTTAGTTTTATTAGCTCTCTAAATTTACCCAAAGAATGTAGAGGTACAGAGATATGATATTATTTTCAATGTTACTGGTCGACATAAAGAGCTTGTTTGGAAGGTGGGTGGAAAATTTTAAAATTGTCGGCAAGATTCAAAGGATGAATTTATTGCTTGCATCCAGTGTTGTCTCAGTATATTTTACTTTACTGAGTTTACTGAGGTGTTTTGGGTTTACTTTTACTTCACTTTACTGTTACTGAGTTCAGCAACACTTTACTGAGTAGGTAAACTCAGTAAACTCAATAAAGTGATGCCTGGTACTCGAGGTGGGCATGGAGGAAGGGGGTGATGGAAAATGCCCAAATTTGGTCAGATTTTTACAATTTACTGCACAATTTTTCAATTGATCTGTTTGCGCCTTAGGAAGTCATAACGGTACCTCTACCTACAATAGACTTTACAGCGTTCTACTTAGGAGATTTTGGAGTTTTGGCAACAATAGTTATGTTTGCATCAGAAGCGGGTATCCTTACGAGACGTGGGGGCGATGAGATTGCGCAACCCCTCAAAAACCTAGGCTGAGAGGAAGTTGGAACCTCCAAGCTGCCCACCACTGCGTAGTGAGGTGCGCATTCCCCACACCCACCTCTGCTGGTGTTCTCGCAGTGATTCTTTTGCTGTGTGAACTACTTGAATCAGTTAAAACTATCAAAATGATAATAATATCAGTTAAGAGATCTTTGAATTTTACCGAGTTTACTGACTTTACTGAGTTCATTTAGCTTTTCTTTACAGAGTTAGGGTAAAATTTTTTTTACTGAGTTTTACTTTACTGAGTTCATTTTGAGAAAATTTTACCGAGTTACTTTATGAGTTAAAAAACTCTTACTGAGACAACACTGCTTGCAAGAACATTGAAAGGGGAATTGAGATCATCAAGACAACTTTTGATATTAGGTGAAGTCAAGCGTGAAAATTATTTAGGGTATTTGGGTAAAAATATCATATATACCGCATCGACTAAGATTGAAATACCGAATACCGATACCGATTCTGAAACTGGCGTACCACCGCACATGCATTTAGACAGTTAACAGCGTACCTGTAACAGGTGTCAAAGTTGGGGAGGGTTCGGGAAAAAATCAGCACAATCAGGGTCAAAAGTAACATAATCAGGCAAAAAAATATTGGCGGGAGCTCAAAATTTCGAAAAAATTTGAACTTTTGGGGCTGATTTTCAAGGAAGGTTCAGGTTTTTCTCGAGTTGGATGGAGGAATGAGGAACCTCCCCCCACTTACATGTATGGTTAACTGTACATCAAAACTTTATCGAATTACTTTAATTCTTTTTTTCGCTGGATTTGCGTTTCAGGCATTCGCAGCTTTTAACGTAGTCTACTGGACGTACTATCTGACCGCTAAATAAAATGAGACTTTATTTGCTTCAAGGAAAATCCAGACGTGGCCACTTGGGGGTATTGGGGGTATATACTCCCAGAGCACCCTCATACCTACGAGCCAAAAGTGCTCTGGGGGTATGGGAAACAAAATTTTGAATTTGGGTGACTAAAAAAAAAGTCGCCAACTATGTGATTGGACGTAAATACCCCCAGTCCAGTGGGCCGCCGGGTATCTGGGGGTATATACCCCCAGACGGAAAAAATTTGGTCCAAATACCCCCAGACCGCCGGACCTTGGCCACCTCTGGAAAAATCTGCATCTATCTTCATTGGCCTCTCTCCGAAAGTTGTTTAATACTGCTGTTTTGCGTATAATGCATTTGATGTGCAGCTGATCCTTATGTTTGCCAAATCTGACCATATATTCCATCTGTACTTTGGAAGCATCTTGATTCCGAAAATCAAGGAAAAGGTTGCAAAAACGAACATTTTTTTCTTTATTCTGTTAAAGCAAATCCGTTTCAGAAATTGAATTTCTAAAAATTTCAGAAACTGCATTACAGAAATTTTCACAGCATGATATGACAATCACATCTAATCTGATAAAAACAATTGCCTTAATATTGGAACAAATAGGACCAAATCTCGTACTCAATTATAATCAGTTCAATCGTAAAACTGACTATCTATCAAATTCAAAGCGTCGTAAGTTTCAAAATATAGACAACATTATTTCAAGTCAAGAGAAAAGTGAAATGAATGTCTCGAAAAAAACTAAAAAATATTTCTAAATATGCTAATCATATGTATAACCGGGGTCTAGGGGGTCGAACCCCCTGGTCTTACCCCTACACCCCCAAAAAGGTCCACACACCTTGACTTCAGACACCCGTTACACCTGCGACTTAAATCCTGGAGAATATTCTACTTTGTACACTATCTTTGAGGTCATTATTTTTGGCCGCCATTCTTCATGCGACACAAATAAAAAGCTCGTGCCAAAAGCTTTATTGCATCCACAATAAATCGCAAAACTTTTAAAAAATCCAACCCCAAGTAAAAGCCGATCGCACCGCCAAAAACGCCGATGAATTCTTCAAGCGTAAACTCTTCCTTTTCTATGAGAAAAAGATACGGAGTATTTATGACCTGCAGTTCTAGTTGAACAAAGGAGAAATTGTTTTCATTCAAAAATTCCACTCTATCGAACGTTCGTATATTCCAACCTTCACATTTGGTCACACAGTGATTGCTGCAACTAATATCACGAGTTGCGTTGTACACCCAACAATCAAAATAATTTTGGAGTGTACAATCTGGATAAATGGAAGAAAACGACCACTTCGACCACATCGTTGGTGTGCAATTACAAAGTGCTCGAAGGTAATCAATGTGGCACTGTGCCAGACAATTTTCCTTCGTCTGCCAACTGCTGCATTTGTTTGTGTCTTCAAGCGAATTGTATATTGAATCGACGATTAACTGGTATCGATGAATAAAGCCTGACT
Source organism: Plectus exinocaudatus (assembly GCA_034698105.1). NCBI lineage: Eukaryota > Metazoa > Nematoda > Chromadorea > Plectida > Plectidae > Plectus > Plectus exinocaudatus. The sequence continues at coordinate 14,718 of JAQGAX010000340.1, read as the reverse complement.
CAGCGATGAAGCTAAAAGATCCACCAAACTGAAAATCACGCTCGAATAATGAAAAGTTGCGACCTTCGAAATCAACACGCACGTCTCTACGCTTCTTGTACGTGCCGGCAAAAAAAGAACCAGTAATAATAATCTGATCTTGGAGATGACTAAATGGATGTAAATCAAATGGAATCCAATAGCAAACATAAATATTTGCAACACTTGTTACTTCATTGAATGGAATTTCGGTGAAATTGAAAGAGGCACCGCCATTTGCCACTTTGTGCACTACTTTGAGATCAACAAAATCCTGGAGCTAAAATATACAAAGTTAGGGGCCAATTAGTGTTGAATAATTCAGAAAAAATGAACTTAGCACAAATTTCAAATATTATATTACGGTTTTTGCGCGAATATTAAACAGTTAAACGATTCAAAACCATGTTTTTGTATTCACACGCCAAATCTAAATGAGACGCAGGGATTAAGCCAGAGATAGCCACGAGGGGGTATGAGGGGGGTATATCACCCCCACAGGCACTCAAATCACCCGAACCGAAAAAAGGGTTTGTATGGAAATCATCCCTATAGAGGGTCAGAAAAAATTTTTACACTAGATGGAATGGCACTTTTTCCGAAAAAGTGACGTCATATCACCCCCACAGCCGCAAACCCGTGGCTATCTCTGGATTAAGCATACCCTACTGCTATGCCGCATTTATAGTTGGGCCGTGTGCGCACACGCTACGGAAGAACTGGTAATAAGTTGTACTTCGCACTCTATTGCGACGGCTGCCACCAGTAGTGGCAAGTTATTCTTTCCTTCTCGATGATTTAACCCATTTATTAGAGGTAAGTGCCTTTTTAGGTAGAAGGGAAATAGGTAGAGACCTGTACGACTTCATTTCTAATAATAATTGCAACGAAATTTCGATTGAATATTCGGGACCGGTCAATCTTGACCAGTATAAGCAATTTGCCGTTATAATCGATACTAGTATATTAATATACGATTTCTACTGTACAATGTACTTTTCGTAGATCATTGGTTCTTTGCCTGACAGAACCTCTACCAAACCCGTCCAACGGCATCAAGTGAGCCCCCGCAAACAATATGACCTCTGTATTGCAACTAATGTCTAGCTTAAATATTTTTACAATATTTTAAACTGGGACGGGGACGTTTGATCACTCTGCCTAATCATGAATTTTGGTCCGATTCGCACCATTCCTTAAAGGAAAAAACTCATAGCTCTCTTTCTAATACAGCAAACCGCACTCAAATCCGCTACATACAAATCAAGATATAAGCAAACGAAAAGGTTCCGTAATCGTAGGATACCCCGTAAGCCGGAGTTCTTGCGCGTAATGTCGATAAAATTTGATCTGAGAGTTTGTTTCCTCACGAGGATAAGCTTCCCGATTGTTGTTCTCTTTGACGATAACTTCGCTGCACGGCGTTCTAATGTGTCAGTGGCGAACCTATTCGCCCACGCGATCAAATGTCCGGCGGTCAAATGTCCAGGCGGTTAAATGTCATCGCGGTCAAACGTCACCCTCCCTTTTAACTTCACTTATAAATACAAATGCAAACCTCTGATCCAATCTTTTGTCGCAAATCGTTTGCTGAAATGTTAAGATAGCGAGACTTTTCACTGACTTCAAGCATTGCTAAATACATATCTGTGGTATGGGATTCAACTATATAATTAGCAGCAGAATAAGTTTCTATGTTTGTTAAAACAGTAAGATAGTAGTGAATAATGAGAAGTACACCTTTCGGCCACTTGATAGACTTATTTAAGATTTCTTCTTTCGTGTATTCACTAAAAAACTTGCTGACTATATTTTGAAATGATGAATTTGCTTGATGATCACTCCACGTCGAATTTCTTAAATCTCGATTAAATATGTTTATGCAAATAGTACCTGGTGGCAGCGCTATAGAATCATTTGAAACCGGTCTCTTATCTGATAGAGTATCGTGTTTAGCAAATTGCTGAACTAGTGGGAAAGTCATTTTTACGGTTAAATAGCCAAATATAACGATAACGATGAATTTAGAAGTCAATGTGACAAATAATTCCATCTTGTGAACTGAAGATAAATTTATCTCCGTGAAATTAAACAATTTTGTCATGAAATTGGTCAAAGAATGAAGTTTATTTTGCAATTTCTTGATAAACGAGTCATGGGATGCAGGCATTATTTCAACGATAGTAGCGTGTGTTGCAGAATTATCGCAAATTTTCAATTTGGACATCAGCAAGAGACAAATCTTCACAAGGAAAAAAAAGACGAAGCAAACGAAGTCATAAAGGCAATAACCTAAAAATAAACCGAATATTCCTCCAACTTCACCAAGCATTTGCTGGAATGTATACTTCAATCGTTCTTCGTATATTGGGTAGGCCATACCAGATATATAAAATGTGATGGCAGTTCCCCATCGTTTTGAAAAAATCACATCTAGACACCTAAAAATAGAATATCATGTTTGAAAAAACCGTATTTGTTCATATAGTACGACCAGAGGTGAACGGGGGCAGACTTGGACACGGGGAGGATTGAGGATACCCCAAGGGGTCTGAATCGCAGGGTGAAAAAATGGTTGGGAGTGAAAACGTGTTTCTGGCGTAGTAAAAAATGCCCGCTGTCGCTGGGGGATATCCCTAGATGAGAAAAATTTCCTCCATATCCCCCAGCCATGTGTTCGCGGGGGATTGCGCAACCCCTCCAAAAACACAACAATTTCTTCTTTCAACCTCCCAGTCGCCAAAGGGTGCTCACCGCTGAGTACAGCCCTCCTTAACAATACGACCCCCTAGAGAGGGAATGAAAAATAGTGCGGTCCTCTTGAATAGTACCACCTGGGTCGTACTCAGACCTGGGCACCGGTTGGCGGCTGGGGTGGGGTACAGGTCCGTAGTCTGAGGAGGAGGGCGTACGTACCCTCCGAGACTCGAGAACCATTCTGTCTAGTGTAAGTTTTTTTCAGCACCCAATTATATCTAGAGTAGTAAAGGAAAGGCCAAGGGTATTTTTGGTGCCCTTTTTTGGTCGCCTCGTACTGAAAGTATTCCGTAGTGATACATGACCTCCAAGGGCCGGTCATGCACCCATTAACCACGACTGGGGGGTCTGGGAACGCACTTAAGCGGTCCCCAGCGGGGTCCGGGGCGCTGCCCCGGAGAACTTTTGAAAAATTATGCAAAAATGGTGAAAGTCTGTGCACATTTTGCAACATTCAGTGGAATATTTCTCTGGAGGTCCAGTGAAACTATGAGTCCCGAGCGACCCACCAGGATAGCGCCGCAGGCGAAAATATTTGTGAATTTTGGTGTCGCAGGCAAATTTTTACGTTACTTTTAGCGCCGTAGGAGAAAATTTGGCATATTATATACAACAGACTATGAAAATCCGACAGTCACGAAAAGCATGTACTCTCCCCCTTACCTTCACAAAACTTTCTGTACTCCCCAGATTCTGAACACCAAAAATACAACCCGGGCTGTGGGGCGGGTACGTACCCCCGTACCCCACACGCCCAGGTCTAGTACTATTTAAATAAATACAGTATTACTCCCAACGAGCGACGCTTGAGACGCAGTGTGGTATCCTAATAGAATTTCAATTTCTACAAAAAACGGTTTATAATTTTCCGAACACGGTATTTCTCCAAATCAACGATTATTCGAAATGACCCCATCTTCCTTTCATACCTGTAACCAAGGTCCTAGGCCAGGGGGTCTGGACCTTCTCGGGGGGGGGGGGGGTCAGGCTAGGGATCCAGGGGGGTCAGACCCCTGGCTGAGGGAAGGGGTGACCCCCCTGGTTACAGGTATGCTTCCTATGCCGTGCCTGTCCCTTGGGTTTATTGCGGGAAACGCGATTATTGATCAGTTGCAGCGTGCGAGATAATTCGCCTCATCATGCTGCATTTAATGTTGTATTAATAAATAATTTTACTTCGTAAAATGATTATTTTAGTACAAATTATTAATATGTTGACAAGTGTCGAAAGCTGGGGAGAGATTTAGGAAAAAATTACATAATCACGCGAAAAAATTAATGAAAATAAAAAACTGAAATATTTCCTGATTATGCAATTTAGTATTATTCGGATGATTTGCAGGAGGTTCAGGTTATATTCTCGGATTGGAGGAATAAGATCAAGTTTTTCTAAGACTGAAGCGGCTTCATGTGTTTTTTCTCAGGTTGGTCGACTTAAATGCCCCAATTGCATGTATGACCGAAATTTATTTCTTTAAAGGGGAACTGAGGTCGAAAAACGAAAATTTGATAGAACGTCAAGTAGAGCACGCTGATCATCGCTATATACTCAGTTTTTTCAAATTCGACCCCCTTATATCACTTTTTGCCCCTCAAAAAGTCGCCGAAGAGCAAAGCATCAGCAAGAGCGAAGAGCAAAGGAAAAATCACATCAGCTATCCTGCGCTCCGCGCGGGGAAAAACCATTTCCAACCTTTGCGATCCATGAAGTGTCAATATCTGCCGGTCGCACGATTTCAAGCAACGGTTGGTACAGTTGCCATCGTTCAACAATTTTATCGCATTTCTACAGCTGTGATACTGCTTCAATGTGCAATAGTTGCTCGAAGACGTCTTCAAGTAGAGAGAGAGAGAGTGAGTATATACGTAAAAGGCATAAATTTAATTCCGTCTGATTCTAAGAACATCTCCACGCCCAAATTTTCATGATCAGCTAGTGTTCCCTTCAATGCAGTCGGTCACACGGCCACAAGATACACTGCTACTGAAAAGTTGTGAACATTGCCCATCTCAACATTTTCGATTTTACGGAATTCTTTCCTCTCTCTTATATCCGGGACTTTCATCGAAATCTACCTCACAAGATGTCTTTTAAATCCCGGTTTTTCTTATACAGGGTGGGTGGAAAGTAACCCGACAACTTGTTTTTTGAATAACTCCGCAAAAACTAATCTAATCAAGCTAATACTTCAGAACTTTGTTGTACAGCTTATGCGGTTTTTTGTCAACGAATTTCGCGAGAATTAGTAAATTTTTGGTCAAGTTATGGTCAGAAGAGTTCAAACTTTGTAGTTTTTGCTAGTGATAATTGAAATATCTTAGATATCTGAGACGCGCTTTGGCCATGTTTCCATACAGTTATCACGAAATACCAAAACAAATTATCTTTTTAGATGGAAGACACCTGCATAACTCCAACTTTGTATTCAATTAGTAGAATTTTTGCAATTTATGAGCATTTGGCGCAGAATTTGGTACAAAACCAAATCAATCATATCTTGGCCGCAAATTAACCAACTCTCGCGAAATTTGTTGACAAAAAATCGCATAAGTTGTACAACAAAGTTCTTAAATATTAGCTTGATTAGATTAGTTTTTGCGGAGTTATGCAAAACACAAATTGTTTGGTTACTTTCCACCCACCCTGTATATGTGGGTCTGTTAAATTTGAGTTTGATTGCAAAGCAAACCTCACCTCACCTCATTTTGAATGTTTGCTTGCAAATGAGGCCAAGCCGTTGGGATGCAGCTACATAGAGCAATTATTGCGTTTACGCGGCACAACGATTTGCAGTCCTCATACGTTTGTTTTGTGCTGCATCTTACTATTCCATTTCTTTCAGGAAGTGTGCGATAGACAGTTAATGCAACTGTCGGATTATAAATACAGCCAAAATATTTGATGAGAACCGAGTCGACGATTTCCAGTTGTTCAAGTGACACATATAGACGATCTAGGAAATCTACGATTATCATAGCCCTTTCTGATCTACGTGGATCCACCAATTCATAGCGATTTTGAGTAATAACGATTTCGTACTTTTCTTGAGGAAGCATGTCGAATATGACTTGATAGCAAATTTGACGATTGCTAACATATTTCGTTCGGCTGACATTAATGAACACCTCTTGGATACCTGTTGTGTACCTGATTTGCAAAGCGTATGATTTAATTAAGACGTTGCCAAATTTTTGGCGCAGCTCATCGATTGTTATGTTCAATTCAACCAATTTGCTTTCCAGCATTTCAAAAAATTTCTTGTTTTTTCTGTCTATATATCCTCCACATTTTAATAATAACCTCTTTTCGAACGTTTCACAATATGTCAGTTCGACTAAATAAAAGTTAACTATACTTAGAATTGACATGCCATTGAAAACTATCTTGCAACGCGGTACATTGATGCAAGAGAGAAAATAGTCCTTGGTCATTTTGGAGTCATTGAAAAAAGCGAATATAGCATTATCATTTTCAAATTCAGAGTGAGAATCGTTGCCCACTACTATTAAATTTCCAGTATAGAGTGGTATACATAGGGTTGACTTTGGTAGGGCTATAGGTTCATTGAACATTACACTCAGGTCCATGACTGTTTTTTCTTGCATGTAATCTGTGAACACCGCAACCGTTAGCATTACTGAAGGAATTGCCAATGAAGTCCATACAATCGACCAGCAAAGTCTCTTCGACATCCACTTCAGCGTAATAAATTGCTCCATTTGTAAAATATTAATTTCATTCAATTTTTTTAACAAACAGTTTGAATTCAACCTCGCTGTACCTCGCCAAATTGAAATAATATTTCTGAAGCGAATTGTATGTATCGGAATTTCGATTTTTCAAAAAAGACGCCCTTGGATGTCTACAGTCGAACCCGGATACCGTATTTATTCTAATAGTACGACCGGTCGTACTATTTTCCAATCGACCGCTAGGGGGTCGTACTATTAGAGACGGTCGTACAATTAGAGACGGTCGCACTATTTTTCGAGGGGGGAGGGGTCAGACCAGGGGGTCCGACCCCCTATACCCCGCTGGTTACAGGTATTTAATACGGTATTAGAGATCCGTACATAAGAGCAACCCGGATATATTGGTATGTAACCCGATATGTAAGAGCCATTTTGTTACTTCTCGAGCTCTGTCTGTACTTTGCTACAACACATAGTCGAACCCGAATATAAGAGCGATTTTCGTGTCAAAGACAGACTATGCAGACACTGAACTCACCCCAAGAAATTTTCTAAGTCCGATATGACACGATAATTGCAATGATCTAGGTCGCAATGCGATAATTGCGATAATTGCAATGATCTAGAATTGAAGCAATGAAGTTACCGCTCAACTAAGCTGATGAAACGCCGACCCTGCTTGCGGAGGAGATGGGAGCTGTACCGGTTGACGGGATAAAAATATGCCCCCTATGACACATAAACGTAGCGCATACGGTATAAGAGGACAGAGTGTAAATATCTGATTACTGAATCACGTCAATTACGTTTCGGCATTGATATGCCGATACAACGAAACTCCCAATACCTTTATATTATTAGTAGGGTTGTAACGGAGATGAGGATTTGAAAATTTCGGAGACGGGGAAGAAACCGAATTTCAGGAATTGCGCCAAACAACAATCTCAAAATAAGCTCATGTGAGCTAATAAATAGCTGTGACATGAAAATGAATGCGATCTTATTGATTAGTAATCGTCGACGAAGATAAATTTTGCATGTTCAGAGCGTGGTTTGGACTTATTGGAACTAAATTTACAAGACAACATACCTGTAACCAGGGGGGTCCAAGGGGGACACCCCCTCCGACCCGGAGTTCGACCCTCCCTGGCCTACCTCCCCCCTGAGAAGGTTCAGATCCCCTGGCATCGGACCTCGGTTACAGGTATGCAAGACGGGGAATTCGGGGACGGGGAAGAAACCAAATTTCGGGAACGGGGACGCGGACTAACAATTCCTCGTCCCTAATGCAACAAAACTACTTACAAGGTTTCGGAAAAAACTTGCTGGCTAAACTTTGAAGCCTAAAGAAAGCCGCATAGGATTCATATAGGCTCACGAGGCGTCCCAGTGGTCCACGGTCTCACTATACATTGTCGCACGCGCAGAGGTAGAACCAAATGACCGCTGGAGGGTTGCGTTTGAAAGTTCGAGGGGGCGGGGCCCGCTCCTGCGCAACCAGCCAAATCAATGCGCAATATGGGGGGAAAATGCAAAATTTTCTTCACAATTTTCAAAATTTTCGCAATTGTTGAGGGTAAAATCGGAAAGACGGGGGATTCCCCCCGTTCCCCCATAGCGCCGCGCCTGGCTAAACTTCATCAAGTAACCCCCATCACCAGGGTCAGTTTCTCTTGCCCCCACTTGGCTATGTACCTGCTCTTCTAGTAATAAAGGTTCAAATTAACTGCAACCTCTTGCATTTCGACGCTTCGTTGCAATCAGTATTGCTCTCGGTATATTTTCCGCTCTCGTTCTTCCTCTTTTTACTTTTTTCATTCAAACTCGACTTGAGATCAACTTCATTATTATTGTCCGATCCGACGCCCACTTTGCGTATTTTTAATTTCATGCTTAGAAAGTTTATGAAAATTGCTAGGTAATGCACCATATCTAATATGTTCAATCCGAGCCATAATCCTAGTGCTCCTCCAAAAACACCAATGAACGATGCCAACGTATACTCATAGCTTTCTTCGACGATTGTATAGTGGAACGCAGTGATTGTAAGCACGATAACAACACCATAATAACGTTGCTCAGTCCCTGCAATTATAGTTTAAGTTCAATACATATACCAAATGCGTAGGGGACTTTGAGGGTACCTTAATCCATCTGATAATAAAAACTGAACCACCAAAAAAAGAATCCAAAAATTTCAATACGTAATGCAATCTCTGTCAAAACTTATCCAACCTGTCAAAATTAGAATGTTGGCGGGGGAAATCTAAACTTTCTTTAAGCTATTGGGAACATTTCTAGGTACCCATCAGAACCTCTCCCCCAACTTACGCCACCTGATGCAAGCATCTATGGGACTTTCATGGTTTAAAGCTAACCAGAGGTGGACATGGGATAGGATGGGTGAAGAGACCTGGTCGGTGGGAAGAGTGGTGCGCAACTCACAGAAGCCATACATAAAACAGGCGTCTAAAGTTGGGGGGGGGGGTGCTGGTTCAGAAAAAATTTGCATAATCAGTCAATTTTTTGGCAGGAATTCAAATTTTTCAAATTTTCGGCTGATTTGCAGCACGGTTCAGTTTTTTCTCGGATTGGAGGGATGTTTAGGTTTTTACCTAAGATTGGGGGTCCACGGCACTTACTTTCTGGCTTTATCTTTAGCTAACGATACTTGCGGCTTTGTACAAATTTATACGGTAGAACTCTGATTTCTCAAGACAAGGAGCCAATTTTATCTAACTAATGTTAATGAAAAATCTCGAAATGTCATGATATTTTTGCATTTTTACCTATCCGTTGCCTCATGCGGAACTGAGACTCATGCGTCTAACAGTGCGGAAATGTAACTGCACTTCCACATTGTTCATTCACATTAATGTGATAAAATAGGCCCAGCTAAATCTAAATTTCAACGAATATGGATAAGAATAAATGACCTACATTTAATAGTAATCGGCGACGAGCCCAAGTTGAAAACGGTACGTTCGCACAGCGGACGACAGCTATTTTCGCAATTGTTACGGCGATTTTCAATTTCGCCGTCTGCTAGCGTTGTTTGCATTTCAACTAGTGCTCATTATTGACCAATTTAGAATATCCGATAATTTACTGAAGAAGTACTTTCCTGTCAAGCGATTATTCTATACATTGTAATATGACCCATACCTGTAACCGGGGGGATCTGGGGGATTACCCCCTCCAGCCAGGGGTCGGACCCCTTGGCGGGGTCCACCCCCCCCCCCGGCTGGGAAAATTTTTTTTGACGTTTTTTGAATTCGCGCCGGAATCCGACACGACGTACCGTAGCGCCTACCCCCCTTCCGGACCGGTCAGACCCCCGCGGACCTCGGACCTCTGTTACAGGTATGATATGACCTTGTTGATTTTATTATTTTTTAATTTTTCTCGAACTGGGTCTTGATCATATTTTGTTAAATATTTCGATTTGTTCAAAGATTAAGCACAATTGAAATGCAAACTTCACCTAGCACGTGATGTGGTAAACAGAGAGTGTAATTAAATAATTGACATTCATCAACGTTCGAGACAATCTCCTGAAAGAACATGGTTTGTTGAAATCAACCTACAAATCAATTCTATCTTTCTATCAAATCGGGGGATTTCCGCCTTCTATCATCTGAGACAAAAACCTGACGCAGAAAAGTTTTTGCTTCGAACATGTTACACCGAGCGCGATTGACACCCCACTGACCTTTACTATAGATGCGGTACTGACTGATCAGTACCAGTACTGGTGCAATAAACGGTTCGTAGGTTGCATGGTAACAGTGGGTTGCCTGGCAACCTGCTAGGTAACAACCAGTTACCTGGCAACCTGGCTTCTGCGTGCAATAAGCGGTTCGTAAGTTTCCAGGTAACACGTTATTACCTAGCAGGTTGCCAGGCAGCAAACTGTTACCATGCAACCTACGAACCGTTTATTGCACCAGTACTGCTACTGACCAGTCAGTATCGCATCTATAACCTTTATCCCTCGTAAAACAGTAAGAGAGAATCGATTGTAACTGAAAATTGACTGTCTGCTTGCATCCAGTGGCCTGTTTCATAAAACTGTTGAGAATTGAGAAATTGAGAAACTGAGTTTGCATTAACAAGTGAAGACTCAGGTGAAGAGATCCAACTGAGTCTCAATTCTTCACTTGATAAAGCAAACTCAATTTATCAATTCTCAATCAACAATTTCATGAAACAGGCCCCAGCGGGCATCAGTGACCACTTGTCGGACATCCACTCCCAAACCCATTTGTATTCATTCAGTGTATGTAGCCCTCTCTTTTAAAAATTTTCAGCCTAACGCTTTGCACACCCACCTGAAACCTCGGATATTAAAGTTGCCGACCCACTGGGGAGGTCAAAGGTGAACCTGGTGTTATGGCGAAATACAGGGTGTTCCAAAATTAAACATCCTCGACCCTCCTGACTCGTAGAGGCAACGCCCAAGGTCGAAACTTGGAACAGGTATACCCCTTGGGCGAAGCCATAAATGGGCGGAGTTTCGGTCAGAAATTCTTTGCGGGACCAAACGGCATTTGAAAATGTGCTTAAAACTGCATTGCACTTGTGGGCCTCTTTGAGGGCATCCTTTTTTTGTCCAAGAAGTTTTATGCAAAAATCTTGTGCTTTTCCAAGAGGGGAGTTTGGTCCGGGTGTTTTACAAAAACATGTCGAAAATTCAATGAAAACTAAAAAAATGGCATTTTAAAATTTTAAAATGTAAAAACCTTGTCGAAAAAGCGTCTCATTACCCCTCAAAAGTGTCCAATCATGATAAATGAACACTTTTCTGAAAGCGCAGCTTCAGCACTATAAATCTGCATTAAAAATTAGTGAGGTCTGAGAATATTCAATTTTTCGCTCTGGACCACTCTTAGTGTAAAAAATTGCTACATCGCAACTGCATTACGTAGGTTCAATTCCTCATTGAGTCTATTTTTCAAGTTTTGTCAATTTTTCATCTAATTTCCAATTTTTGGCTTGCTTTTGTTTCTTGTGATTGATTTTGTTAAAATTTCATGCTTTCACGCCAAAAACGTTGTTACGTTTTTGGATGGTTCGGAACACGGGCTATGCAACAAACATCGATTTACCCAATTTTCAGGATATCGAATTTTCCCTTCAGACCACCCACAGCGTTGCTGAAACCGCTTTAGGACATTTCATCGCCATATGCATTTCATCGCCGTACTTTTCATCGCGAAGAAAGAGAAAGAGGGACGATGAAGGGATTGGTAAGTCGCACCATACCCTGCACACATTTTTTAATTGTCTGGCAAACGTGTTGGATGGGGGCGTGTCGAGCGGAGACGTAAATTTGCTGTAATGAAGCAGGGGTAGAAGGGCTACCTATAGAAAAGCTTATTTACCTTAATTAAAGTATTTTGGTTAAGTGAGACATTTGTGCCACAAAGTCAAGGGTGACTTTAACGCCTCGCGCGAAAAGGAAATGCCGTATTTATTCGAATGCAGCCACCATTCGGAAATAAACTCCCAATCTCGATTGGAGATCCCGAGCAGGGCCGTGCCATCGGTTGTGCTGACTGTGCTGAAGCACAGGGGCGCCGGACAACGGCTAGTAGTAAAGGGGGCGCCGAGAGATGATCCGCCAATATAGAAGGGGCACCATGTCAAAGAGGGCCTAATAGTCAAGCACAGGGGCGCCCCAATGGCATGGCACGGCCCTGATCCCGAGGCACAGATAGATCAAAGAAATGAAGCCTCAGGGGTTATATTCGAATAAATGCTGTGCGCCATGCAGACAGTTAGTACTAAGTGGCACTAACTATCTGACTTGGTTAATACTAAGTACTAAGTTTTAACTTAGTACAACTAAGTACTCAGGTCCAACTAAGTGGTAAGGTCCAACTATATACAACTAAGTAGTAAGGTCTAAGTATTGTCGCTTGACCGGCAGCAATAAGGGCGGCCCGCTCGATCTCGACGCGGCGTTTCTCTCATCGACGGTCCTCCTCAGAACGCAGAAAACATTTTCCCTTTTTCCCTTTGGTTCCTTTTTCTCTTGCTTCGCGATGAAAAGTACGGTGATGAAATGAACACGGCGATGAAATGAACCGCGATGAACCGCCCGCGATGAAATGTCCTAGAATCGCTGAAATGTTACGTTACCGATTTAAATTCGATATCCTGAAAATTGGCTAACTTCATGTATCATGTACACCCGATGCTTCGCACAATCGAAAAGCGTTGTTGGAATCCAAAAAAATCCTTACGAAAACAGTGACAAACGGTAACGTTTGAGCAACGCTGTGGGTTTTCACATTTTCAGGTCCCACCGCGCAAATGTGTCGACGTGGGTGGCCAAACTCCGTCCATAAAATCTTACTGTCCGGGTACATACCCCCAGGGGATTCATTTCGCCCCACGCCTCAAGGCGTCTCCACAATTAGCCCTGACTTTTTTCTTCGGTCCACCCTGTATGTTGTTGATGCACCTGAAGTATATCAACATTAAATTGGACAAAACTTCCTTTTTTTACTGGATGCTTTCTCGTGTAACCCAAAAACCTCCTAATTTCTCTTTGCATCCCCCAGCCAATGGATGTTAGCAATTTTCACGTCGCGCCGTGTAATTGAATAAATCGGCTTTAGCACTCCCAAACTTACTTACGTTTTATAATTTTGCGGACCGGAATCAATTGATAATGAAAACATTGCAGATTCTAAGCAGGTAATTTCAATTCAAAAACTTACCCGTTCTTTCGAAGTTAAAGAACACTTGCATTTCGATTGAATATATTCGTTTTGGCACGCAGCTTTGCAAGATTCTACTGATTCTTTCTCAGAACAATGATGATTGCCAGTCATGTATGGCAGTGATCGATACACAGAGGCTATTTTAATCGGTACTTTCACGAAGGCGACATAGCGAAAAGCCCAGTACATAGGCGCCCAAAAAACTTGACTGCTGTCGGCATCTAGCTCATTTATTCTGTTTCTTCCGCTGAAATCGACCAATACAGCAGGCAGGTAAGTGTATTGTCGAGGGAATGTTATGGATGAGCGATTGATCTGAATTATAATCGAATCGGTTTCTGCATCAAACTGATGCATGTCGAAGCGAACCCGATAACAAATTAGCTCAAAATCAATATAGGAAACACTTTCAGCTTCAAAAAACGTGACATTCTGCATAAAATTTTCGTCTGATGTGTGCCGCATTGTTAAATTGTACAAAGACGAAACCAGTTTGCCAAGCTTTTCCTTTAGCTCAGTCCGTGTGATTTGGAACACATTCATCATTTCTTCCAAAGATTTCAACGCACTGACAATGTCGCTACTCTCGTTGCTCAGCGATTGTGACTGAGATAAAGCATAACTAATTTCTTCCGACTGTTTGACTACGCCTTCAAACGATTCAAAATACGTGATCAATGCCAGGTAATTGTGAACTACGAACATTAGCGAATTATTCCAGTTGCTGTTGTTGCTCAATATAATCTCTTTAGTAATGTATTCATTACCAAAATAATCAAGTACAGTGTCTTGATAGTGTCTTTCTTGGCTTGTTGCAGAACCATTTTGCTGAAATTCTCCGGAAACTAATGGAATGCACACAGTGGACGTCGGAAGGGCAACTGATTTATTAAACATAAAAATGACGTCTGATGATAACGCCGAATTAGCGTAATCCACTAGGAGGACGCTGCTTTTCACAGCTGTGAATCCACCGAGAAAGATCAAAATGATGACCCAAGCAGTTGTCGACAACAGCCACTTTACTGCACTCGATGTAGTTGACCATTTTGAAGTGTCGACGTTGAATATTTCTGCGAAATTTTTGGTGTGCTTGAAAAACTTGTTATCAATTGCTAGCGGATGTTCAGGTGGCAGTTGAATTACGGCAGTTTTGCGAATGAATTCTGCGTTCCGTTTAAACATGATAGTTGAAGGTGGGTTTGCCAAGTATGGCAGAAACTGCCAAACTAGTAAATCGTAATTTAAACGAAAAACTATAAAACCTTTTTTGAAACTTTTTCAACACTTCACGAACAGAATCTTCATGGGGTTTATTTTTGAGAAAACCCGATACTGTCAAACTTCAAACTTCAGTCAAACGTCCAAGTCGTCAAATTTCCAGGTGAGTCGACGTGCCGCGCCAATAAAAAGCAGCGACGGCGGAAATCGCTGCTTATTATAGTGTGTTATATATGCATGGATGAAACAGCAATTGGAATTGTAGGAAGAGCGGCGAATAATTTTCGCCAAAATCAGT
>JAQGAX010000339.1:0-18146 GCA_034698105.1 Plectus exinocaudatus | reverse complement strand
CAGGGGGGGTCGGACCACTGGCTGGGGGAGGGGGTGACCCCCCCTGGACCCCCCTGGTTACAGGTATGGATTGTAATGATTGAATGACTCACTGAGCCCCAGAACGTTCGCTCATGTATGTCTTCCGGATGGAGTCCGAGTCGTTCGGCGTACTGTCGCAGGAAGACGGCCAACCCATCGACGGGTACGGAGCCGTTGCTCAATTTGATCAGTTCGACCAATGCGACGGCCGACTCATTCTGCGAATTAGCGAACGTCTGAATTGAGGTCAATCTGAGCTGTTCTTCGTTGCCTGTTCCTTCTAGATGCCAGAAGAGCACTCCTCCGATGCCAGAATAGATGATAAGCAAAATCAGTGGCAGCAGTACGCGGAAGTACTTCCACGCCTTGCTCTCCTTGCGAATTTTCTCAAAATTCTCTGGAATGTGTTTCGCAAAAGATTGAATCCGGTGAGCTCGAGAAGCCATTGGTCGAGAACGGTCGGCGCCTTCCAGCGATAGCTGTGTATATTCCGTCATCTTGTGCGCATCGATTTGCACGGTCCTCGTTTTGACTACTCTGTTTCTGTGCGACCGTTTGGCTATTTTGCTCAGCGATTTGCCAGTCGACATGTGGCTGGTCGAAGCTTGTGAAGCTTGTGAAGCTTGCTGACCTTGTGAGTTTGTTGTGACGCTTGTTAAATGAAGCTTGTTGCTCTCCGACATAATGGATAGTGTATCTGTGCAAGACAGAGTTTGCGGGTCCAATCTGAAAGGCAATTTTCAAACTGATGATGCACATACTGACTGCTTAAAAATTGTTGTCCTTCGCTTCGGCAACTCTTACGAACAATCGAACAAAGATACGAAATAACTAACTTACTGTGGCACACTATGCGACATCATGACGGCAAATACTAATCCACTCAATCTGTTCAGGAAGCCGAGGCGGTCAATCCGCTGCCCGACACGCAATTACTACATGAAATGGGCCTCTGCGGAATTGCTTACATTAGCTTGGATAATCGAATTACCGATGTTAATTCAGCCTGCGCACTCATGAAACGGCAGTCACAATGCAGCGACAAGCAGAAATTCTCGCCGGTTGCATTTGTCGCTTGTCGCTGCATTGTGGCAGCCACTCGAATTTCACACGGACGGATGCATCTGACAGGCACGAAGAAAGCGCCCAATCGCCACTGCCTCGACAGGAGTACTTCAGGAGCGGGACAAGCGCAGCTATGCTCGCTTTAATGGTCCTGGATATAAGGGACAGCGGTTATCGTACGGAGAACAAACGGCTGGGGACGAATTTGAGTTCTAACAGTGGCGGCATTGATTGTCGAATAGAGAGGATAATCAATGATCGCTGTTAGCGGTAGAAGGAGAATACATCGCCATGCTAGGCTCTTCTGACCTGTTTGGCGGCTTCAGTTAGCGGTCAGTCGGCAACGCCAGAAGCGGCGTGGAGGACGATGAGACCGACCAAAGATCAAAATGCTGCGCGAAGGCGTGACGAAGAGTATGGATGAAGGGAAACGAAGGGAAGGGTGAAGGGAAACGAGCGTCTACATTCGAGAAGGACGGACCCTGTGGAGACGTACGGCGCCCATTAACGATCTGGCGCGACCAGCTGCTCTTCGCTGTCGCCGGACAAGCCTCCTCTCACTTGCTAGGTGACACCCGCCCGTCAGGTTGCTAGCCAACGTTTACCAACAAGTCTGCCAATTGCCGATCACTTGGTATGCGATTCTGTCGGCCGATGTCGTCTGTTGCTGTTAGCGGACGTTTTTCGGACAAGCAGTCGCAGAGCGATATGGTACAATATTTCAACTGGCCAGAACCGTGACAGGTCAGAGTCATCGACAACGTCGAAGAAAGAATAAGCGGAAGGGCAGGCGGATCCCACTGCTAATGCGCTACCACCGATTGCGTGGGTCCATAAATTAGAAGGCGACGTCCAATTTGGCCAATTTTCTACTTGCCAGGCTGTCGGCAAAATTGCGACTATCTCAATGCGTGTGGCTCGTCCATTTGTAATCAGCGCCGACCGAGACCACCGCCGGTTGGCGCCTTCTCTCGAGACAACCGCCTGAGTGAAGACCGACCAGTCGGCCAGCTTGTTTTCATCTGCATTGCTGAAGAGCTGCTGAGCACATTGAGTTACGGAACGAGGGAAAAACCATTATGGCAGCGTCGTCTAGCACGAGAAATAAGAGTTCGGTCAGATAAAAGTGCTTTTTTGAGAGAGCTTTAATCTGAGCGCTAAGAATCGACGATTTGTCATCGTTTTCGGTTTGATTTGCTATCATTATCGATTTGCATTCATCGATGGCTGCACCATCGAGCGGCAATCACTGAGCTAACGAAATCTCTTTCATGCCACAGTTGATGCCAAAGTTGCGTAACCCTTGTGGGATCTCTGATCCTCGTTGCCGTTGGGTGTGGCCGAGTTCCTGGTTTTTAAACTACGTGTGAACTTAGTGCAATGAAAGTGACGACGTCTTTGACAGGTTCTCTGCTCCAGTCGATGAACCAGATTTGAAGTGAAGATAGTCAAGCAGACTGCAGAAAACATATGGATGCACTGCAAAGTTTTAGCACGGTAGCGCAATTCATTATCATTGATCATTGCCTTTGATCTGTACAGATCACGTGGCTCGATAGAGACAATTCCACGTGCGAATATTTAAAGCGGACCTTCTCGTCTGAAACGATCTTTGGTCTACTGGCCGTCCAAGGTTCATATATAAATACGCCTGCAGACTTTGATTCAGTTCCGACTCAGTTCACCTTTCGACTTTGGTTTTAGTAAAAGAAAAGTCGTTGCAGTTCATTTTGTACGTCCTGACAATGACTCGCTATCTGTTGTTCGCCATGCTCATATTGGCAACGTTAGCAATAGGTAAGATGATTCATCCAACGAACATAGTTTTGTTTAAAAATTTTTTGATGCGCTATCATTATCAATTAGAGATCAATAACCAAAGTGCCTTCAATGCTTTGATTCTCTACACTAGACATTGACGCGGGATCATAGAGGGTTATATAGCCCCTTAGGGGTTCGATAGGATTATGTATGCATTCTTGGTCGGAGAGTTGAGTACCTATTTGCCTCGTAGTGGCAAAAAAATAAATTTGGGATTTGCACTGAATGGAATGGGTTTCTGATCGATCCGTCTGGGATTATATAGGATTATACCAAGCTCAAACCATACCCATTTCTGTGTGTACCGTACATACACCGTATTTGTTCCTATTATACGGTACTTCCTACAAATTTTGGATCACCTTCTACCCAACCGTGCAATTAGAGATTGAAGTACTTCTATTCATCGATCAATCCTTAACAATTTGAATAATTACGGTATTTGAGCTCAAAAACTGACGCTTTTCCATCTGGTTTGACTCAATTTTCCATCGGCAAAATTCGCTATGAGTAACTTGTGAATGCTTTCAGTGACGTTGGCGGATGACAAGTGTCGTGTATCGGGTCGAGGTCAGTTCGGCGGGTGCGAAGAGCGATTCTACGGCGGTCGGAGAGGTAGATGTCGTGGCGTGTGCGTCAACATCGGTGGCTACTGGAACCCGGACTGCGTTTGCAAGAAGAGCCGCAACGACTACCGCCCCCGCTTCGGTGGCTGGGGGCAGAGCTGGGGTCCCCAAGGCGGCTGGGGCTGGAATGGCTGACCTGAATTTTCTATCCCTGCTAGAATATTGCTAGGAGTTGCATTTCATCACTCTACCAGTATTCTTCATAAGATTTGTGAACTCGGTTTCATGGGTGCGTGTTGTGAAATGTGACACCTATGGAAATGTGTGCATTTCAGCACACCATACGATTGCAGATAATGCGAAAACCAGATAACGAAATAAATATTTTAGTGGAATAATAAATATGCGCGAATAAATGTCAGTGTTCCTATTTGCGAGCGCGAAATAAGAGCACTGACACGATACGGTATGAAAATAATACGCTACGGTATAAACTGCTCTGGGACACGCATGATTGCATGCTGTTGCCCAGGTTACGCAGCGATCGGCTGCGCCCGCTTTTATTGGCGCAATTGGCGCATTGCGCAGCCGATCGCAGTCGCCACGCGCAGCAAATCGCAGTAATCTGGCATCGCAACTCTGACTCGCGCAACGGAGATCGCATGCGCCGGTCGCCGTCGATCGCAGCGCGTGCAGCATTTTGACCTATTCTGCCACTGCCACCTATTCGGTCTGTCGCTGAGTTAATAATCCAAAACGGCTTCTGAAATGATTCATTTGGATCAGCTTGTGCTCGATTCTATCGTCCGGATGCTACCGATGGATGTTGGCGAGCAAATAGCGCTCGAGTTAGTCAGTAGCGCGTTCAGCCGAAGTCTGCGCGCTGCTGTCTATCCCCTGTACCGCCATTTGAAAATCGAAGTCGATCCCATACAAGATTCACGAGACCAAGAAGTAGTTCGCATCAATCTCTTCAAGAACTTTGACGTATTTGTACCTGAAAATGTCCCGAGAAACCCGATCAAATGTCTCGCTACGATTTTTTCCAGATTCCCGAAGATTATTTGGCTTTCAACCGACTCTTTCCGTCAGTATGAAATTAACGAACTGATTATGCGAGCAGCGATCATCGTCAAATGCGATCTGCCGAAAATCAAACGAATCTATCTCGACATTCCAGATGTTGTTGATGGTGATATTGTCGATGGTGTCCACATTTGCACTCCGGCTCTGTTCGGATCATCTTTACAGTCGCTGCAGATTGAGGATCTTTCTGACGGGAATTTTACCAACATCGCCGCATATTTCAGCAAGTATACTAACTCGATCAATGTGCACTCGCTTTCTTTGCTGGACGTCGATCTGCCTTCAGAGGATAGCTTGGTAGTCTCATATGGACACATGTCCAACTTGCGCTATTTGAGATTGCGCATGCCACGTTCTCTAACTCTAACCCCTATGCTCTCCTATCCTGGCAGCGTAGAATTCCTATCGAAACTGCGCACTTTTCACTTGGATCTGCCGATGGGTTTTGTTCAAGTGGACGATCCACAAATCAATGCCTACATCAACCTTTGCAACCAATTGCCCGAGAGTGTTGTGCTCTGGCTTTATTGGGAAAACGCTTTTAACTACGACGACGAAGACGAAGGCGCCGAAGAGTTAGCTGCTCATTTGGCTTGCGCACTCAAAATCTCTTCTTCTACTCGAGCTAATGTTAATTTTAAGGAAGAACATTTCTTCAGTGGAGTCAAATGCGTGAAGATGTTTGAGCAGTGTGCACAGCGTGCATGCGAAATCGTAAAAAGAGATCAGTTAGGACTTTCTATCTCATTTGATTTGAAAACGCCGAAGCAAATTGATGGGTATCGCTTAGAAGTCGATTTAAAGGGAAGATCTATTGCGTTCGCATACGAATGTTGTGGCTGAACTAATATTCGTTCCCATTATGCGCCTCGTTCTCATTCGTTTCGCTTCATTCTGCCCCCCTTTTTTATCAAAATATGTGTTCATACTTTCTTTATTAACTTTCGCGTAGGATAAACTTTTGTATAATGTTGTGTGATCGGTCTTTCTCCATAATGTTTCATTCAGTGCTTCTTGTGTATCAATTATGATTCTTCGCATTTTTAAAGGCTCCTAGCGTTCACTTTGACGGGCACCTTACAAGTAGGTGATAAGCTGGGTGCTGAACGTGCACAAGCACAATGGGCATTTACTCGACGAGTTTTTCAACATTGTCTTCCTAAACTGTCATTAGAGC
Source organism: Plectus exinocaudatus (assembly GCA_034698105.1). Taxonomy (NCBI): domain Eukaryota; kingdom Metazoa; phylum Nematoda; class Chromadorea; order Plectida; family Plectidae; genus Plectus; species Plectus exinocaudatus. The sequence goes on along the minus strand of JAQGAX010000339.1, from coordinate 12,410 downwards.
AGCGGCTTTGTTTCTTTGGTCGCGACTCCCTTGCGTTCCGACGACTGAGGTCTGATCTTGTATTCGTGTACAAAATGTCTCGGCTTCGATCAATTTAAATAGTCGCAGTTTTATCCTATTATTCCGCAACGTCAAATTTTCTCCAGAAACAATGTTTGTCATTTAACCTTTTCCATTCGCTCCACGTCTGGGTGTTGTTAAATAAATTCATTCGTCTTCCGTGTGCGGTCTGATTAGAACTCGCGGTCAGTCGATTTTTCGTTATCTGTGCCTTTCATGGCCTTATTCCGTACCTTACTGGATAAATCTTTGACGACAGAGCACAAATAGTTCAACGTTCTTTATACCCGCATTTATTCTAATAGTGCGACAGTTTAACAGTACGATACGGTATGATCTATCCCAAACAGTATCGCGAGTCATGCCATATCTAGTCCAGCACGTTAAAAACGGGTGGAGCCCAAGCATTTGATCCTTGCATTATATTCTGATTCACTTTTTACCACCCTGCGCTCTGGCCAGCTTCAGCTCGACATGATGCAAGTCGTTGAGGAGCATATTAGCCCGGCTCTGTTCATTATCCGCTCGCTGCTTTTCGGCGTTGGCTTGGCGCTGCGCATCGTCGGCTCGACGCATCTCCAAATTCGCTCGGTAAAATTCGATATCCGCTTGTTTCTTCTCGCGATCTCCGCGTTCCTGTTCCTCATTCGCTCGAAGCTCCTCAGCATCTGCTTTGCTTCCTTCGTGTTCGGCACGAGATGTCTGCTCATCGGCTCGACGTGTTTCCTTTTCAAGTCAGGGTATGACAACCGGCGATTGCAAGAATAAGCAAGAATGTGCAGGGCATCGATATGGTACGATACCGTAACATATTACGGGAATTGTACCGTAGTTTCAAAGCGATATTGTACTGGATTTTCTCGAAAATAAGCCTAGGGTTTATTAGCGAGAAGAATTTTCGAAAACATCCGATATAATTAGCATTTCGTTTTGGATTTAGGCTTAGACTTAGGTAATGTGAAGTAAAGCTAGGCTTACACTAGCGTGCCAATACCTGCGGTATCATATCAAGAACGTGCATTATCACAGATTTTTCCGCCATTGTTTCATCCCGTTAGACGTATAGTATATGCTACCTTTTCAACTTGAGCGAAGAGTAGCTTAGTGATAATGTGAGCAGGCAGGCTCGACTCGGCCAATGTCGATTGCTTCAATGCGAGGAATGGCAATTCAGATGCGCGATTGATGATCGTTGCCATGTACTCTTCGGACAGACGGAATTCGATGGCCGATTCGAGCATGTCGATCAGCTGACTAGCGTCGGCCGTCTGACTACTAAAGTTTCCCTTCAGGAAACTTTCGCAATAGGCCGTTAGCTGGGCGATTTCATATTTGTCAGCCAGTTTTAAGAGCATCGTGAAAGTTGAGACTGAAATGTATGTTGCGTAAATTAGCATTTGGATTGTCAAAAATATTTTGATAGTGTAAATTCCGAAGTAACTTAAAATCTTCAATTGAGCGACAACGGAGTATTGAAAATGCGTGTTCCATTTTTTGGAGAGAAAAGAACAAACAGTTTATTGCTGATCATTTAAATGTGTTCATGTGAATAAAGATACTGTATGCTTGCTAGATAAAAGTCCGTGTTCGATCAAATTATAAGGGGTCTCGTAATAAATATACTGTTTGTTACGTGGTTCTTCATATAGCTTCTAACCTGTGATCGGTTTGACCTTCCAGTTGCTTTTCGGAGTCGGCAGTAAGCAGCGAAACATCTCGAGCAGGTCTTCGTACGTCTCATCGTTGATAGAGATGGCCTGCTCTTTTTGTTCTTTGAAGCCTTCGCTAAAGAACATGGCGGCGAACATCGGACTCATTTCGGCGACCGTGTTCGGGTTGACGTACAGTGCCTTGCCATCGATTTCCATCGGGAACGTAGCGAAATTGGTCGCCACAGAAAAGTCCGAGAACTCCTGGTCATCAGATTCGGCCATATTTAATCTTCAATATTTAGTAGTTTCCGAGAGAAAAGCAAGAATTCTTGTAAATTAATGGACTTCAGCGGGAAATACTATCGTAAAGGGAAACGCGGAGGACTTCGGCGTGAGAGCGCAAGGTTGGCAGTAGATTAGATATGGCTTAACCTGGAGGGAATGAGCCGGCTTTTTAGCGGAATAGCGTGCCACTTCTAGGTCTGTAAGTTAAACTTCGGGCGGTTGCACTAACCTTCAAAGCGACGGATCCCTGTCGATTGCTGTTGTAGACTGAAGTATCTAATCGCGAAGCGTATCACTGTGAGCGTATTAAGAACTACTTAGCGAGCCGGAACAGAGGAACAGGTTAATTTACGCTTCACAGTAACGGTCAACAGCATTTTGGTAAGATTAATGATACACAGGGATTACTTTTGTAATGATCAGTATGCGTGTTGTTTCAAACGTGTACTGATGATTCAAACAGCTATTTTGGGTTGTTCGGGAAATCGCGCAAATATCGTAATATTCTTTTCATGACCATGGCGCGTGACCAAGAAATTACAGTGTCTGCCAGCTTGGGTTAGTGTTATTACTCTATTCGAATCGGAGATTAGTTGTCACTGCCAGCAGCCCACACAGTTTATATATCGAAAATCAGCCCCATCGCTTTTCTCGCCCGGCCGCAAAAAATTTTCAGTCCTACGCCCGGCTCTCAATTGTCAGTGCTCTATAGCATTTTGCAAGTGATGGTCACATTGCGATTCTTTCGACTACTCGTTGGCGACGCAGTATGTAGATATCTCGCGTATCGTTCGGCGCGTAATCACTTGCCATTGCGGCCCAACTTGACCAATTCATCAACTATCTCATGGAGCCGGTCGAATAGTCGCAATTGTCGCAAAGTACGAACGCAATTTCAGGTATAATTTTGCTGCTAATAGTAACTTTACTCAGACGTGGACGTGGGATACAGACCCCTCCCATTGGCGGTACTAGGGGGCGTAAAGGGCGTACGCCCCCCAGTTTCGGGCGACGCCCCCCCGGTTTCGGCCGCCAGAAAAAAATAGGTACGGGTCCCCCTTACCATTTTTTGGAAACGCCCCCCCGCTTGACCGTCACGCCCCCCCCCCAGTTGGTCGGGTCTAGTACCTCCACTGATCCCTCCCCCAGCCCGGGTTGTATCTTTGGAAAAAGTTTCTGGGGGTACAAGAGGTTTCCGTCAGTATATGGCGGAAATGAAGTAATGAATTTCCTGGATAAATAGCCGACAGCCATGTCCTCAGTGGTCACATGCGGCAGCGCAATCTCATTGAGTGCTATTTAAGTTGACTATCTCATTGATGATCTTCCTGTGGCATGCTCTAAATAAACCTTTGTTACACAATGATGTCTGATTCACATTTGTCTTTCAGGTCAGCCGTCCTCGGCTTGTTCCATTATCCTTTTGCAATCGCATTAAGTCTTTAAGTAACATAAACTAGTCAAAACTGATTAACAAGCGTTTCATCATCTCAATCATAGGGGTGTTTTTTCGATCTACTTGGATTTTCCCTTCAACCGTAACCAATCTTAACAAAACTTGGTACATAAACCAGCAATACATGTAAAAATGATTTTCACATTTATTTTCCTCTTTGGACTCTTTTGAATTTTTTGAGTAAAAAGAGAACGCGAATCGTACAAAACATATCTTTGTGTTAAATAAACATATTGGAATAAATAGCGCATACCGGGTTTCTCGAAAATGCGCCCGCCCCCGTATCCTGTTTTCGAGAAGCGCTAAAAAATTCTAAGGGCTATAATTAAGCAGTTGCAATGATAAGAATTGAAGACACGTCTATTATCGAAACTACTTGCTCTTACTTTCACTTATTATTTAAAATTGTTTGCGTCTTAAACATAAGCTTCAGGGGTGGGCGTATTTTCGAGAAAACCCAGTAATTGCGCTAGATGGTGGATTTTGATGGAGGGGGTGTCGGTCTGTTAGAGGCTGTCGTCGTATAAGACACTGTAAATATGGTATTTTGGTTCATTTTTTAACACCCTGCGCTCTGGCGAGCTTCAGCTCGACATGATGCAAATCATTCACGAGCATATTAGCCCGACTCTGTTCATTGTCCGCTCGCTGCTTTTCGGCGTTGGCTTGGCGCTGCGCATCGTCGGCTCGACGCATCTCCAAATTCGCTCGGTAAAATTCGGTATCAGCTTGTTTCTTCTCGCGATCTCCGCGTTCCTGTTCCTCATTCGCTCGAAGCTCCTCAGCACATGCTCTGCTCTCTTCGCGGTCGGCGCGAGATGTCTGCTCTTCGGCGCGACGTGTCTCCTATTCAACGGCAAAGTCAGGGTATGGCAATCGGCGAGTGCAAGAATGTGGTATGGTATGACACCGTAACATATTACGGGAATTGTACGTAGTTTCAAAGCGATATTGTACTGGATTTTCTCGAAAATAAGCCTAGGGATTATTAGCGAGAAGAATTTTCGAAACCATCAGGTATAATTAGCATTTCCTTTTGAATTTAGGCTTAGATTTAGGTAATGTGAACGTAAAGCTAGGCTTACACTAGCGTGCCAATACCTGCGGTATCATATCGAGAACGTGCATTGTCACAGATTTTCCCGGCTTTATTTCATCCCGTTAGACGTACAGTATACCTTTTCAACTTGAGCGAAGAGCAGCTTGGTGACGATGTGAGCAGGCAGTTCCGACTCGGCCAATGTCGACTGCTTCAGGGCGAGGAACGACAGTTCAGATGCGCGATTGATGATCGTTGTCATGTACTCTTCGGACAGACGGAAGTTGACGGCCGATTCGAGTATGTCGATCATCTGATTGGCGTCGACCGGTTGACTACTAAAGTTTCCCTTCAGGAAACTTTCGCAGTAGGCCGTTAGCGGGGCGATTTCATACTTGTCAGCTAGTTTTAATAGCATCGTGAAAGTTGAGACTGAAATGTATATTGCGTAAATTAACCATTTGGATTGTCAAAGCGCTTCGTTATTGTAAAAATTTCGATTAACATGAAATCAATAAATGAGGAAAATCAGAGAAGTAAAGAAGTGTTTGCTTCATTTATTGTGGAAAAAAGAAGCGAACAGTTATTGTTGGTAACTTAAAAGTCGTTCATGTGAATTAATATACGGTACGCTTGCTGGATAAAAGCTTGCATTCGATCAATTCAAATGAAGCGTTTAAACCAAATTATGTGGGGTCTCGCAATAAATATAGTCTATCATGCAGTTTGCCATTTTGTCTCCAACCTGTGATCGGCTTGACCTTCCAGTTGCTTTTCGGAGTCGGCAGCAGACATCGAAGCATTTCGAGAATGTCATCGTACTTCTCATCTTTGATGGAGGTGGTCTGGTGTTTCTGTTCTTTGAAGCTCTCGTTGAACAACATGACAGCGAATACCGGACTCATTTCGGCGATCGTGTTCGGGTTGACGTACAGTGCCTTGCCATCGATTTCCAGCAGGAATGTAGCGAAATTAGTCGCCACAGAAAAATCCGAGAACTCATGGCAATCAGATCCAGCCATATTTATTCTTCAATATTTAGTATTTTCCGAGAGAAAAGCAAGAATTCTTTTCAATTAATGGACTTTAGCGGGAAATACTATCGTAAAGGGAGACGCGGTGGACTTCGGTGTGAGACCGAAATGTGGTAGTAGGGCAAATCTGGAGGAAAGCGTCGGCTATTTAGCGGAATAGCGCGCCCCTCCTACGTCTTTAACGTTAAGCTTCAGGCGGTTGTACTAAACTAAAATACTACGTATACCTCTGTCGATCGCAGCTATAGAATGAAGTATCTAATTGCGCAGCGTATCACTGTGAGCGTATTAAGAACTACTTAGCGAGTCCGAACAGAGGAAGAGGTTAATTTTAGCTTCACAGCAACGGTCAACAGCATTTTAGTACGATTAATGATTCACAGTGATTACTTTTTAGTGATCAACATGCGTGTGGCTTTAATGTACAGTCGGCCACACCAAAACGAGAGCCGCGCGCAAATGCTCGAGCATGTTAGGGAAAAATCAATAATTTTGCAGGGATGCGCGCCAAATATGAAAAAATAGTTGGGAATGGTTTGGTCTGCTGAATATTTCTTGCATTCGCGCGCAATACCGTAGCATAACTATTCCAAAATATTTCAAACTTGATCCTCAATGATGCGCCTCGGGCTTAAGTATACGATACGCGTGGCTCTGAGCTGGGTGTGGCGGACTGTACTGATAATTCAAACAGCTAATTTTGGTTATTCTGGATTTGAGGCAAATACCATAATATCACATCATTCAAATGTCAGAGCTAAATATCGAACAATATCTGGCATCAATAACGATATTGAACTATATAGATAACGAAGCCCCAATTCGATCGATATCGATATGGTGACGTGCCTTGGCAAAAGGCCAATGTTCTCATAGTCAAAATACGACACGTCTTTTGGGCCATTCTAATAAGTTATCCCCGCACGTCGAAATCAATCGAAATCGAAATCGAAATCGACGGTATACCGCAGACATGGGCACCGGTTTGGGCCTGGGGGTCAAGGTCGACTGTTTGGGGGGCGGGGTTATATAACCCCCCCCAATAGGATGACCAAGGAGCTTGGGTACCTAAGTAAAGCAAAACAAATTTTCGCCCTGTCTTGGCGACCTTTTTACGGCCTCCGAATAACACTGTACTCCCCCTTCTCATTGAAATTTTTCTCATAACCCCAACCCATTTTTCCAAATCCTATCGGACCCTTTGGGGTTATGTAACCCCCATAACCCCACACCCTGTCTGGTATACCGTATGCCTACAGCGTCATGACTTCCTGATTGTCACGGACACGGCCCGCTTAAACACTACCCTTCCAATCCCGACGTATTTATGATCGACTCCAATTTGCATTGCAATAAAGCTAATCAGCAGGCGGCAGATGTTATTCGCTGTGACTTACCCCATTAATTTCTTGAAATGGCTATCTTTGGCGGGCACCAGGCTTCAGTGACAACTGTCCACAATTGAGATTACGGCCACGTGTGCGATCGGCTGGTTGGCTTTTCGTCTTTGACTGAGTTGCGCTAACAGAATAGCCAGTATCCCTTTTTGTGCTCATAGTATCTCGAATTGATCATGGAAGCGAATATAATGCAGCGGTCTTTCAAAATAGTTCCTCAGACATTAGCAAAAATTAAAGTTGTTGGCAATGAAGCAGCCGACGAAACAATAGTTGGTAGCAAAGTGCGCTTCGACAATTTGGTTGTACAAAAAATTGTATCACAGTTGAGGCAACGATTTTCTGATGATTTTAAACAGAAAACAGTAAATCGAGAATTCTCTGATGCCCTCAAATTTATTCACAACAAAATGACGATTTCGATGATGTTCAACTCATCAAATTCTTTGATTATCTCTTCCTATCGATCTACTCTTCGATGGACAGAAAAAAAATTAAATTCAAAATCACACTTTTGCATTACTTGGGATACACATGATAGCAACAGTCTGAAACACGTTTTGTTGACAATTTTTGCCGATTTTAAAAGAATTGGCGAACTCAATCTTTCGTCACTGCAAGAGCATTCACTAAAAATCTTCACAGAAGCGGTCTGCCTCGTAAAAGTTCACGAAATCAAGTTCGATGGCTATTATTTTCGTGATCCACAATATTGCTCAACATTTATTGAACTTCTCAAAACAATCACTCCATTTCTTAAAGCAATAGATATTGAACTACAAGAAAGTGCTGAGACCATTAATTCAGTAAAAACGGCTGATCAATTATTTTATACCATGCTTCTATGCAAAAATTTGCGCACTCTGAGCTTTAGTTTACTTCATGTTGAAACAGCTTGCATGAAAAATTTGTGCAAGTACTTTAAAAAGTTCAGAATCAAGCAATTTAAAGCCAGATACAGTCGTAGCTGGCTAGATCGTGAAAATGAGCAAAGACTTTTCGAAGCGTTGAGAGCAAATAAAAATTTGCGCTACTTAATTATTGACCATATTGACCACTCAATTATGGACCACGAAGACCTTGATTTCTTCTCTTCATCCCTTATGCTTCCTCTTTTGCCTCAACTTTATAGCGTTGGTGGCATTGTCATCCATGATTTTGAAATGAACGAAAATAGTAATCATGTCAAACAGCAACTACTGAAAATTTTGCAGTCCTTGCATATGACTGGTTGCCTAGCCATTTCTGTCATAATCTCCTTTCCTAAACGTTTTATCAAGGTGTTTAACATTCTTGCAAAATTGTCCAACTCAACCGGAAAATCAATTAAGGTTACGCTGAAGAGTGAAAATCGAGATATAGATATTGAGCAGCTGCTTCCAATTTTTCCAAAGCAGATAAAGTACAAGAAGAACCTAACTGTCTATTATCGATCTCATAAGCAAACTGTACTTCGCATCAACAATGCCCGAATTTATTTGTCATGCTCTCCTCGTCCCCCGGTCAGCCCGACCAGAAACACTGAGACACCTGCCTGTATGGAATTGATCTGCGGATGTTGCGTCCTGTGTTTTATGGTACTTCTATTTGCATTCATCTGGTTGCAAATTTTACGTAAACGTCACCACTAAATTTTTGCAATAAGCACAAAAATAACCTGCGTTGGCGCAAGTCAACCTCGCAGTGGTCTCCATCCCCTCACAATAAAACTAATTTCCTTCCTTTTGGGGGTAGCGCTCTGTAGTTTTTAATCTTTGACTGAAAAATCGATTGGTACTACTAAAATGGATAGTCTCGTATTTCATTTAAGTTCGCACGCTTTTATTTTATGACCATACAGGATGACCAATAAGTTGTCGCAACTTTATTTTTAAATTGTGAAACTAAGATATCAAACTACTTTAAATTTAACATATTCATCAATCAGGTGCTTTTATCCAACCCTGCAAAACCTATTGTGAAACGCACGCAATGACATACCGTATTTTAACAAATAGTAGCCCACGCGGAATTAGTAACCCACGCAGAAATAGTAGCCCAGGGTCAAGCCAAAAACACTGTGGTCCCCCTTTATGTTTTCAGTTTTTGGCAAGTGTCCAAGGCATCCTGGACGAAGGTTGAAATATTAGTAGCCCAGGGCTACTATTTCTTAAAATACGGTAGTTTTGAATATTTCGTCGATGTGACAGCAGTTCAAAAATCTCGGTCTTTGAGCGCACATCTTGATGAGAAATTGGTTCATATTCTTTCGTGCATGTTGCTCAGTGATCTTTGTGCAAATGTCCTTATTCGATGAACTCACATCTACTGATGAATGAGCAAACATCAATAGCTTCATTTTTGCGTCAACAAATACAAGAAAAGCGCAATTTCAGCTCAAGCGAAAATAACGCTCAACTGTTATCACTAAATTACAGGAACCAGTGTTGATACGCAACACAAATCCATTGTCATTATAGTGAAATGGATTTCGCCACAAGTCTCACACGTTCAGCAGCTTGAAATGCGGATTAGGATCAACTGCTTATGAACTAAGAAACCTTTAATCGAGCATTTCATTAGCAACGCGCAATTCGATATACGGTAAGGCATGCAGTAATACTTCCCAAGTGATAACGCACGATTTTCTCACACCAAATAATGACTGACTCCAGAGCGCAAAACACCGTAAAATGAGTTGGCGATATCAACAGGAGTGTTTCACCGAAAATTTTTCGCAGTACAGTATTTTTGATTTACAGCACAGCAGCAGAGACGAAACGAAGATCGAAATAAAAGTATCAAGGTGTCATTCATATACGACATTACGCTGATTTTGGCCGTTTTTACCACCCCCTCCTCCCCTCAAAGTTATATCAATCGATATCTATGTTCTACAACATTATGAATTCTTGACCTCATGGGAGCTCTCCACCCCCTCCCCCTTCCCAAAGTGTGACGTCATTTATGAATGGCCCCCCAATCAGAAAACCTTCGACATCTGCTCACTCACGGTCTTCTGCTACGACCAACCGCCGATCCAATCGGCGGATCCGACCTTGACCAGTTCGACGTCTCATTCTTGGCTAGGCGCAGTTCCATTTCCACCCCACGCTTCTCGGCATTGACGAGGCGCAGGTCATTCTGAAGATCTTTGACTTGTTGCTTTTCATTGTTGGCTCGGTCCCTTTCGGCATCTGCTCGATTGCTCTGACATTCAGCACGTTCCCGCTCTCCATTGGCTCGGCGCTCCTCTTGATCCGCTCGACTCTTCTCGCAGTCAGCGCGACGCTTTTGCTCACCGGTTCGACGTTCCTCCTTTTCAACTTGAGCGTAGAGCAGCTTGGTGACGATGTAGGCAGGCAGGCTCGATCTGTCCAATGCCGGATGTTTCAGTTCGAAGAATGGCAATTCGGACGCGCGTTTGACGATAACTTCCATGTATTCTTTGGCAAGACTGAAATTGACGGCCGACTCGAGCATGTCGATCAGCTGATAGGTCTCAGCGGGTTGACTTGCGAAGTTCTCCTGGATGAAACTTTCGCAATAGGCCGTTAGCAGAGGAAATTCATACTTGTCGGCCAGTTCGAACATCTTCGGGAACGTCGCAGCTGAAAGGAAAATTGCTTTAAAACATGTTTGAAGGTATTGAATAACATTTTAACGACTGAATTTTCAGTCTCGCCATCGCAGCAAGAGAAAATATGAATACCTTCATTATAAAGAGGCAGATGCTCGTTGATATTATCACTAATTGCCATTCATTTCAAAAGCACCGCCATGATAATACGAAAGAGCATTAAAATTAAACCAAAAAGGTCTCATAAATACTATACAATTGGTATATAAAATAGTCCGCTACTAACCAGTGATCGGCCTGACCTTCCAGTTGCTTTTCGGAGTCGGCAGCAGACAGCGAAACATTTCAAGAATGTCTTCGTACTTCTCGTCTTTGATGGAGACGACCTGATCTTTCTGTTCTTTGAAGCCTTCGCTGAACATCATGGCAGCGAACACCGGACTCATTTCGGCGATCGTATTCGGGTTTACGAACAATGTCTTGCCATCGATTTCCAGCGGGAATGTAGCGAAATTGGTTGCCGCAGAAAAGTCCGAGAACTCCTGGTCATCAGATGCAGCCATTCTTAATCTCTGATTAGTTTTGCAGAAGAGCAACAAAATTTCCAATTAGTTGGTGTCAGGCCACTGTTAGCTGCTCGCACCAGCAGAAATTGCAGAAAATGTGTGACGTGAGAATTGCGAAATCGTCAGTCGTGATTATGGTAATAATGATTAGAACAGATTCTCTTTGAGACCAAGAAGAACTTGCGCTACTTATAAATAAATATTTGATATCTAATTATAATAGCAGGCAGATCCGGCCATCTATTATTAATTTCTTCTTGATTCTTCGCAGAAATGCAGCAAGAACTTTTTCCAATATTTTCTACTCTTCTGTTAGCAATCCAAAACTCAACAGAACAGAATGAAAATACGACTAGCTTCAATTTGTGAAGGGATACCATCACATGTGTTGCTTTTGATTGGAATGGCTGACTTGAATTTCCTGTGCCTGCGTCAGGAAAAACAGGAAAAGCGCAATTTCTGCTCAAGAAGCGAAAATAATGCCCCGCGAAAATGACCAAATTACAGTAACCAGTGTCACTTCTCAACACAAATCCATTGCTGTAATAACGAAATGGATTTCGCCACAAGTCTCAGACACTCAGCAGCTTAATATGCGGTTTAGGATCAACTGCTTACGAACCAAGAAAAGCCTTTAATTATATTGGATATTTCATTAGCAACGCGCAATTCGACATACGGTAAGGCATACAGTAATATTTCCCGAGTGATAACACAAGATTTTCTCATGCCACATGATCACAGACTGCAGAGTGCAAAACATCGCAAATGAGTCGGCGATACCAACAGGAGTGTTCCACTGAAACATTTTCGCAGTACAGTATTTTTGGTTTACAGCACAGTATCAGAGACAAAACGAAGATCGAAATAAAAGCATCACGGGGTCATTCATAAATGACATTACGCCCATCACCTTTCCGTCACGTTCAACTCAATCGATATCTAAGTGCTACAACGTCATGAATTCTAGAGCGTTAAGGACGCTTTCCACCCACTCTCCCAAGGCAGATGTGGCCACTGGGGGGGGGGGTATTGGGGTATATACCCCCAGACGGAAAAAAATTGGTCCAAATACCCCCCCCCCCCAGACCGCCGGACCTTGACCACCTCTGTCCCAAGGGACCGTCCATAAATTACGTCATGCTATTTTTGGCTGTTGTTACCCCTCCCATCCCGTCACGCTGCTACCGACCCTGGCGACCCACACCCTTCCTATGGTTAAGCATTAAAACTGTAACGGGGACGGGGATTGGGAAATTCCGGGGACGGGGACAAATCCAAAATCCGGGGAATTTCGGGGACGGGGAAATTTTCAAATTCCGGGGACGGGGACGGGGACGAGGAATTTCGGGGACGCAACGA
>JAQGAX010000338.1:0-18157 GCA_034698105.1 Plectus exinocaudatus | reverse complement strand
AAATCTAGCGCGCAAATTCGCAGTCCGTCATTGTCAGCTGTGCGTGTCAGTGTATGATGATAGTGGTATAGTTCACTACCGTCTAGCGCTGCCGCATTAATACGTGAAAGGAAATAGCTTCCTAGCAACGAGCACTCCTCCGCTCCGTTGCTAAGGACATATTAGCTAAATTAGCCTCGCTACCTTGGAAACTGCGCGGAGGAACGCTCGTTGCTATGGTAACAGTGCGGAAACACGCTCGTTGCTATGGTAACAGCGCGAAGGAACGCTTGTTGCTAGGAAGCTATTTCCTCTCGCGTATGAATGGGGCAGCGCTACTATTGTCTTTTTTCTAATAATGCGCCATCAATACTATTTGCGATTGAATTACTCTACCCTGCCCTCATACAGACTGCCGTACAACTAGATACTGCCTTTCATTTTCCACCCACTGTGTTCTCTCTTGTGTTTAGCAAATAAATTTCACTTGAGCACTTGCGTTGAGCCGTTGTGCGACACAGATCTTGGCACCCAAAATCGTCATGCTGGGGGGGTACACAGCAGTGAGCACTTTCGATACTCAGCCTACGATTTCTGATTTCTGGGGGTACATCGCTATAAGGCCCAGGTACATAACTGGGTAGGGGTAAGTACCTCCTACCATACCTGTAACGGGTATCCGAAGCCAGGGGGGTCTGGACCTTCTCTCGGGGGGAGGGGGTACCTTCGTGTCGGGATTTCGGCGCGAATTCAAAAAATCGCCAACTGGACTTTCTCGGGGGGGGGGGAGGGGGTCAGGCCAGGGGGGACCGACCCCCCTAGACCCCCTGGTTACAGGCATGCCCCTACCCCCCATGCTTCGGTCTGGTGTCATACCGCCGTGACAGATATACATTATCGCTCGACGAGAAGGAGAGCACATGCACTTGCTTTCTCATTCGCCATTCATTTAATAGGCTTTTCAGAAAACCAAGTAAGTCATCCGGAGGATCGATCGATTCTTTATCAGGGAAGCTGAGATTTGAAATATCTTAAAACATTTGTTCATCAAACAAGTGACACTAGAACTACCAAGTTCTCACACACGCACAAGCGCAGCTTAATGCGATTAGCAATTTTGGAAATCAGAGATAATCAATTTTCAGACGCTATCTAAAGTGCTTGACAGATATCGACAAATGACAACTGACATTCTTTACTATATCGATAGTGACTTCTCATTTCTTCTATTCTTCTTCTTCTTCTTCTTCTTCTTCTTCTTCTTCTTCCTTTTTGTTCGCTACTCGGTATATTACTTCCAGATTCGATTCCTCCTTGGTCAAGCTATCTTTTTCTTTCTCCAATGTATCGATGCGCTCCAAACAATGACCATGTTCTGACATTAGCGCAGACTCGGAAAATCTCATAGCTTCATTCTCTTTCTCCAATGCTGTTATTTTGACCAAAAGAATGTCCTTTTCGCCCATCAGCGTATCACTGAGCTCCAAACAATGACTATGATCAAGGCTAGATTTGGAAGCAGCTGATTTCAAAGTGTCATTCTCTGCTTCCAAAGATTTGACTTTGTCGTCAACGCGAAATTTTTCGATAGAAAGCAACCTTATGAGATCTGCACAGCGATTTCGGTCAGTAGTTATTTCAGAAGTGGCACTTTTTAGTGATTCAATCTCGCTTTCCAGAACTACGACACGTTTCTTGCATTGTTTCAATTCTTCGGAGGGCGAAATATATTCCTTCTTCGATTCAATAATGTCGACCAAGTGGCCCTGTCCTGTTTGTCGAAGCGATTGAATAAACCCTGCGAAAGCGTTGCCACCTCGATGCAGAAGGCGATGAATGAGCGCGTAATTTTTTGCGAACGTTGTCGGCTGCTGAAACAATACTAGCAAAGTAATACGCAAGCAATTCGTTAATTGATTTCAAAGATTCAAAACTATTAAACTTACCGTTATGATTGATTGAACGACATATGGAGGGAAAATGAGTTTGCTCTGAAGGTCAACGATCATTTCATCAATTATCATATTTTGGCACAATGCCAGCAAATTTTTTGTCACACGTTCTCGCTCCAAATGAGACATTACGGATATTGTTGACGTTAAAAGATCTGGAATATTCGTAGTTGATTCGGGAATCTCTCGCTCAACGGATGACGCTTCAATTTTTGCTAGCTAAAAGATCAGCAATATTGAAACTTATTTCTAAAAGAAATTCTACTTTTTGCGCAAATCTGTTTTCCACGGTTCTCATTGTCCGCTCCAATTCCTCCTCCAGATCATCAAGGCGCTTCAGAATCTCAATGAAATCGTTTTTTAGCCTTGTTACCTGAAAGCAAAGTTAAAAATTTGAAAATATACAGGAAATAGCAAAAGAATAAAACCTCTGTTCTCATTTTTGCAATTTCACATTTGAGATGGTCGTATTCATTCTTTGTCGTCGTGAGATTTTCACCTAGTTCAACGACTCTTAGATCTGTTGTTATCGAGGATTTTACTATTTCCGCACGCCAACAAGCTGTGCATCGGTCTAGCTGGAGTTGCAAGTCATCGATTGCGGCGTGAAAAATGCTTTCTTGGTTTTCCTGAAAATGGCTGTCAGAATTTTTTTTTACTGTGGGTGAACGTACAGTATTAGGCTTACTATTCAATTTAAATCTTAAAATGATACCCTTGGGAAAAGCTTTTCTGGAAAGCGAATGTAATGATATCTCTCTTTCGCAACTCAAAACGAGGAATAAATTTTCTTCTTTCTACTCTTCAAGATGAATTAAATCCCCCATGCGCACGGCGGAATTCTTTTAGGAACTCCGACGACCAAAACTCCACTTTATCAATAGAACAACTTCAACTTCAAAATGTCTGTGTACGCAAAATGAAGATCAATATCATGAAAAATACTTTGAGCTCGTTTCTGATGTTAGTAACGTAGAAGTGAGTCTTTTCCAAACAAGCATCGTTTCCGCAAGCTCCACGAAAATATAAAAATCCATTATCAGAACGTCTCAATCCGATGCACTTATCTATAATTTTGTGATCATCCATTTCGACTGCAACATTTCGCCAGCATTTTGCTTCTAAGTCCAATTTCAGCAACATGCCAAATTTGTGCTCTTTATTTTGAGCATAGCAGAAAATGTAGTCATCGATGATTTCAGGATTTGTGAAAGATGTTGGATAAGTGGCAAAGTCGATGACATCGTTTCTTATGCATATTTCGACAGCGCTCTCGTCAGTTAGGGATACTTTGAGCAATTTGCTTAGAGAAGCGGCAGCTGACCATGGTTGCCAATGCAAGTAGCCATCGTGAAAGAAGGGCACTCTCCATCTGCCTTTAAGCGATCTCTTTTGTTCAATGATTGTCGATGTGATTTTGCCGCTTTCGTCGAAGTCAATCATTGCTGCATCGAAAATCGTATTGGAACGTGTGCAATAATATAACACAAAGATAAAGTTTCCATTTGCGATCTGCTGAAAACAACAGTATGACTCGTCCGTTCTTTCGATATATGTGCAGTGTTCGTCAGCGACAGAAATGCTGTCGTCATTCACTGACCATGAGACGACGAACGTCTTTTTTGTAATCTCATGATCGTTGTAAATCGAATAAATGAAAAGTTTCGATGATCGAACAACGGCTTTCAATATTGTCTTGCATTTTCCTCTGTTAAACGTATTCGGCCATGATACTCTTTTCATATCCGTTTGTTGGCCAGTCTTCAGATCGACTCGCACGATGGGATTGGCAAAAACGTAAGCGTTCGTTCCATCGGGATGAACGCAGAATGGGTAGTTGGGAATATTCCGAAGGGATTCAGTCGGAATCGGTCTTTTCACCATCTGTAAAAGAAACGGCTTATTCTCAGTATTAAAGCAATATGAAATTCTACTACATGTCAAAAATGGTACTTCCTCATTTTGATCTTTCCGTTCTCAGAGAGTTCGGTCATTTCTGTTGCCATCTTCAGATAAGCGTAATACTTTTCTTTCATCGCGCAGAAGGACGTATTTGTTAAGAATAGTGATCGATCGATAAATAGTACGGCAGGCGGTACTACAAGAAAATTGCGGTATATTATTTCACGATTATTAAACAAGTGAATTTACCATCAGCTGGTTTCACAAATCCAAATTACCAAACTTTTATTTTAATATTTAGCACCCTGCCTAAACTTTATTCTTTTCGCGATTATCGCATATTCACCACTCGAAAGTTATTTAGCTAAGCGTCGTTTTGAAAAAATAAGGATATGTACAGTAAAACCTAACAGCACGCTTGTCAGGAGTCATGCATTTGCTTAGAAACGTTTCAGTTATCACGCAAACGGCAAATCGTAACAGGCGCAAAAATTGAGTTGCTCACTAGTACCAGGATGAAGAGACGAAGAGAACCGCGAACGCAACAAGATTAGTTGGCAAGCCTCAAGTAGCTCGAAGGCGCGACCGCGTAACAACGTGCTACAGCCGGATTTTCGATGCTCCAAAGCTGCCAGCGACGTGTTTACATTGCGTCCGACTGTTTCTGACCGACTTTTGAAAATTCAACCGCATTTGAATTTGGTTAGTCGTTCGGAAGCGGTCTGATGGAGGTGCTATGTTTTCGCGCACGTTTTGCAATGATTTCTATAGTAAAGGGGTTACTGTATTGGCAGCCGACGAGCGAGAACATCATCCACATGGATTAGATACTATAAAACACTTTTACTTTATGTTATCAGTATGATTGAGACGCGAGCAGAATTAATAAGCAATACATCGAAACGAAACATTGCTGCGTTACTGCACCAAGGCGTCACTTATTTACAGTATAAGCAGCAGCAGAGCAACTACGAACCAGAAACTAAAGAAGTATGTGTAGTATATGTGCTGTTATTCATAAAATAAGGAACTGTGTTACAATTTGCACTCTAACCGCAAATTTCACGCATATATGTACAAGTATAGTTGAACATGACTATTTTTTGAAAACCGCCGATATAAAAAACCTAACGACATTACCGGTTTCATATCGCGTACTTATAGTCGTCCTTAAGGGACATACTTTAGCATTGCATTAAGTACGACTTAACTAAAGTAAGCAATCTGAAACTGGGCTAACATCTAAAAGTGTTCGAAAGATATCGACAAATGACAATTGATATTCAGAATATTTCTGTAATTTGTGGTTCTACTGTGTGTCAATGTTTCTGATACAATGATATAGAGCAATTTTCGTTTCCCCCAGCTCGGCCAGGTATACCCGTGAGCGTTTAAGTACGCTGCATGCGCCATGGATTGGTGGATAGACGGATGGACTGGGTGGTCGTATTTCCAAGCAATTTGTGAGAGGAAAATGGAGCGTTGATGGGCGCATAAATTGCTTCACAAAAGGGCGGGCTTCTTAAAAGGAATGCTTTGACTGGGGCTGAACAATGCGGGGTCCTATTTGTTTTTTTCAAGGTTTCTGCATGCATGGCACATGGTGGTGTATGTGTCAAACTATTAAGTGTACGGCATCCCAGTCTGCCTCTAAAGACCCTGCATACCTCTCCTGCTTTACTGCTAGCACAGAAACATTGGATATTGATTGCTATCAAATATATTTGGAATCGTTATGTGTGCGTAAATGGGGGACCGGCAGAACTGGCAGATTTTGACCGGTATAAGCGATTTACCACCATAACCGATACCGCTATAAGCGATGTTTACTGTAGATAAAGTACGACAGAATAGTGGAACTACTGGCACTTTCCAAAAAGCAATGCTTAAAAAATATCGAATTTTGAAATAAAATTAAGCGATCGAAGGCAAAACTGTTGGGATCGAACCCTTCAGTGCCATTTCTGGAATATTTAGCCGGAATTCAAATTTCAAATTTCATTTCTGAAGGGTTTTGTCAAACTTGGAGTTAGGAACGGAAGGAAAATCTTCGAGGTTTTTCGTTCCAGGAACAGGAACGGGACAAAAATCTTTTTCGCAAATAGGCATAACTGCTCTTAATGACCAAATGTATGCGACATACAGGACCGCATACCTGTAACCCCCTGACCTGACCCCCTCCCCCCTCCAAGAAGGTCCAGACCCCCTGGTCTCGGACACCCCTTTACAGGTATGCAGGATGGTGCCATGGCATGATATCACTCTATACTAACTATGGGACCTCCGCAGCGTGGCGCCCCCTTTGTATTAGAGATGTACCCCCTTTAAAATTGGGCATTTTCTAGCGTTCGTGTGCATCGGTATAGTTAGCACAGCCCATGGCACGGCTCTTGCGACAAATAAATGTTCCCGTAGTAAAACTACACGCACTATCGTCTCCGACGTCATCACCACTGGTCTAAGTGTAATGGCTGCACCTGTCTCTCACTCGATGATTTATTTGTCTCCACACCTAAACGCGCACTTCGCATGTTTGTGCAATAAACAACTCGCACTCTATAAGATCGAGATCGAGCCGCGAAGCTCATGCTTTATCCTATTTCTTATCTTGCATCATTGCTTTGTTCATTGCGTTGATCTTTTTTGGTGTAAGTCAAAGGATTGACTCCATGCAACAAATAAAATATTCGCAACAACGTTCAAATACCTTTTTTATTGTACAATGTATTGAGATATTCATTATATGGAGATTTCATTGAGATTTGCAAAAACTTTTTGAACCAAATCGACTGAGAACGTAATAAGAATTGACCATATAATGAGTATGTGACTAATGAAAATTATCGACACTATGCAAACAATTTTTTAAAGATTTCCATTGTTTTCACAGAGCGTGGACGCGTTGCGGCATCGAACTGCAGCAGGTTGGACAGAAAATCTTTCATCCGATTGCTTGCTCTCGGCACAATCTCGCTTGGATTGTAGGAAAGCGTCTTATTTGCCAAACCAGGCATAAATTCGTAGTCGCGCATTTTTCCATGCGGCGGTTCACCGGAAAGCATTTCGACAGTCGTGCATCCAAGACTCCTGCAACAAGGCATAGTTGTAAAAAATATCATCACGTTCAGTAAAAATAGGTAGGTGAATTATTTTTAACAAACATCTGTTCCCCCCAATGAATAAATGCTGTAGGTGCAGGAGAATACGGCACTGCCCAGAATTTTAATGTTCAGCATGCAGGAAAATTTTCGGCGAGCGTTGCTTGACTGAGAAATAAACCCACCAAGTAGAGATCTCAATAATCTGAGCACCAAGCCTTTCTTTCCTTAACTACCTTGGCAATGAATCCAAGATGGTCACTGATTACGGTAAAACTTGCAATTCTGGTGTATTTTTGTCGAAAAACTCGAACAATGAAATCAGAATTTTAAAAAATTACCGTCAAGATATGACGAAAAATTTGAATTATGTATATAAAAAGTTTAAACTCATTAAAAACATTTAAATTTTATCAAAAGCAAATGGTCTATAAACTATTCGATAGAAAGTGATTATAGCAAATGGCTACATTTATAAATTTTGAAGAAATCTGAAAAATTCTGCAAAAATGAAATTTTGGGTTTTGGCAATTTATTGTTTTTCTCATTTTTTGACCGATGTAGGAGAGCGTCTTATTTCCCAAACCGGTCACAAATTGGAGGAAGGCAATGCATTATACGACGGTTTCCCAACAATCATTTCGACAATCGTACAACCAAGACTCCTCAAAGAACTAAATTTGGAAAAGTTTTTCAATTTCACTTACCAGACGTCGGCTCGTCGCCCAAATTTCTCGCGACGCAATATTTCTGGTGCCATCCAGTACAAAGTTCCTAATATAGCAGCCGAGCAACGCAACGAACTGTTGGTTGATTCATTTAAAAGTAACGCAACGGCAATTCCAAAGTCCGCCAACTTCAAATTTCCATGTCCATCAAGTAACAGGTTTTCACCTTAAAAAAGGTTAATAAATCGAATTATGCAAGAAAACAATGCCTACATTTGAGATCTGCGTGAACAATGCCTTTCATGTGAACATAAGTCAAACCATCAAGGACATGTTCGATATATTCAATAGTCTTTTGTTCACCAATCGGTCCTTGCTTTTCAATAATTCCTCTCAACGAACCGGCAGGCATGTATTCCATGAAGATTATCACAGAATATTGATGAATATTGCAGCCGAAATATTCGATTATTCGCGGATGATTGAGGCTCTTCAATGTTTTAATCTCTTCCTCTGCCATTTTCTTACTCTAAAATGCACAAAATATCATGAAAATTATTTTAGATTAAGCAATTATCAGACCTCTAAGGTGTTCAACAAAGTTTTCTTCGCTGCAAAAAACCGGTGTTCATCCTTATCCCAACATTTGAAGACTTCTCCAAAACCCCCAGCGCCCAGTTGTTCTCGTTTCTCGTAATTTTTTGGCGAGAACTGAAAATATTCTTTGTTTATTACGATTCATTATCCTTTGGCACCTTAGTATGCTTTGCTTTATCTTGATGCATCTCTTTCGGCGTTATTTTACCAAAAGTGTCCGAACAGAGGTTATATGCGAAAGCATTCGCAGTTGCTTCAGCTGAAGGTTTGTTCGCCCGCTAAAAATAAATTAAATTACCTACGTCAGGAACACGTTTTCATTCTTTCCATCCCCCCAACCACTTTTTCATTTTGGTACTCGGACCCCTTGGGGGTATATCCCCCATCCCCAGTGTCCATGTCTGATACAGGTAGACACGAGGAGAGTTGGAGGGGTGGGTGCGTACAGAGCCGTTCCATAGGTGAAGCTGATGCTTCGGGCGCCGAAGGCGCTTTTTTTAGATGAAGGTCCCACTACCATTTTGGACATGGAAGGGCGCCGAGGTAACGGCCGACGTAAGGGTCCCCATATCATAGGGGCGCCGAAGATGACCCCCTTTTTGAGGTTAGGGTCCCTCTTACCAATGATTTTCTCCATCTTCGGGCTCCAAAAGTGCATGAAACGGCCCTGGGTGCGTAGCCCGATCATAGTTGCAACTGCAACAAAAAAATTTGCACCAGATATTAAAGGACTTTTGGCCGTCAAGGTGGTAGCCAAGTCATTGCGCTAACGAAAAATCATGTGGAGCTTTATTTTCAGTTCCACGTCGTCAGCTTTAAACTACTTATAAATTGGACAATTTGCAATGAAGATCAGCATCTTTAAAAGTTACCTTGAGCTCGGTTCTGATATCAATGATGTAGAAGTGCGTCTTTTCCTCACAAGTATCGTTTTCGCAAATGCCAGCCAAATATAAGGAGCCGTTATCAGAATGTCTCAATTCAGGGATCTTTGTAATTTTATGACCATTCATTTTAATTCCAACTTTTTGCCAGCATCTTTCTTCCAGGTCCAGTTTCAGCAACATGCCAAATTTGCTCTCTTTTTTGAAAGCATAGCAAAAAATATAGTTGTCGATGACTTCAGGTTTTGTGAAATGTGTTTGATAAGTGGGATAGTCGGCGATATCGTTTCTAACGGTTATTTCCATGCTGCTCCCCTTATTCACCGATATTTTGAGTAGTTTGCTCAGCGAATCAAACGCTGACAATGGCCGCCAATACAAGTAGCCGCCGTGAAGGAATGGCTCAGTCCAGTTCCCATTAAGCGATCCGTTTCGTACAACGATTTTCGATGTGATTTTGCCTCTTTCATCAAAGTCAATGATTGCTACATCGAAAATGGTATTCGAACTCTTGTAATAATGCGACACAACGACAATTTGTCCCTTTGCGACTTGCTGAAATAGAGGTCTGTCAACACTATCGATTCCTATGTAGTGCTCGGCGATGAAAAATAGATTGTTGTCATTTATAGACCATGAGACGACGAAATTCCTTTTCGTATTCATGAAATCGGAATCGCGGCACAACGAATAAATAAAAAGTTTCGATGATCGCAAAACGGCGTTGAATGTCGGCATGCAGTTTCCCGTCTTGAAAGAAACGTTCGACCTCCTATCGCCAAACTGGTCGATACCCCAGTGCTGACCAGTCGCCAGATCAACTAGATAAAGAGGAACAAGCCCAGGAAAAAAGTAAGCATAGGTTCCATCGGGATGAATGCAGAATTGATCAACGTCCATATATGAAATTCGAAGCGATTTAGTCGGAACCACAATATTCGCCATCTCTAAACGAATCGCTTGTTTTCGTCATTTAATAAATATATCTTTTCAAATAATCATAAATTGCATGGGGTATATCGCCCTTCCGTACCCCCGTGAGGGCCACACCTATATCAAGCGCTGACAAATACGGTGTTTATCCCATAATACGGTATGAACAGCCTAGACCCTCTTTCTACCCAGTACAAATAAAAAAGATCTTTTCGCTACAGCGTAGTGTTTGAAGAGATATAATGAAATCCCACTGTTGGATCGATCTAATTGTTTATTTCAACTGATTTCAGCTGAAATGATTTTCAGGAGATACGACATACAAAAACAATAAACCTGAAAATCTGGCCGCAGCTGACTCGGCAGAGTGATTCTTTTAAAGACGTCAATGCAACGGCCACGCTGTATGCGCCACAGATCGATCCATGGCTTCGCCGGCCGCCTGCTACCCAGTGCACCAATGTTGTAAATAATTTAACATAGTTAAATGTTTTAGTCAGGCGCGATTAGCATCTTGCTCATTTTATGATGTCATCCATGAATACGATGGTCCATGGAATGGAATCGATGCACTCCATGGAAACGAAACACAATGACGACGTCGTTTCCATTGATAACAGCAACAGATGAACACGCCATCAACCTCATTTTTCTGGGACTGTTGACTAAGCTAAATTATTGCAACACTGCTGCTACTGGGCTGAAGCCCAATGGCGCAAGAAATCGGCCAATACTTAAAGGGGCCCATTGCTTATAAAAAGGGGACGCAATGTCGGGCGGGAGCCACAGTCGAGCACAGGAGCGCCATCCGGAAATAGCGTGTCCTTGCTACTGCCCACCCTCTCCAGCGGACGCGCGACCACTATACTCGTTCACCACTATCCGCTGGAGCTATTGTATAATCAGCGGGCAGAGTGAACGAAATGCGCAGTCGTCGATCTTGTTCCGCAGAATATCTTTTCGCACAGATAGTACAGATAACTGAACAAATCTCAGTAACCATACACTATGTTATGTTCTTATTGTGTAAGAATTACTTTTCACCACTTTATTCAATGGTTAGTTCAACTATTCGTATTGCAAGCCGATCTGACAGACCTAATCAACCCCAGCAGATAGAACAGCCTAGATCTCACGCCAGTAGGAGCGGCGTTTCTGCATGAGTCAAAACATATCGAACTGTTTTGGCAGCTATCACAGACACTACACACTAAATTACGGTACAATTAAAGTACAACAGCATTTTCATCTCTAAAAACTCACATCGGTTTCAAAAGAATCTGTGTTTCACTCCAAAACAGTTTGGTCAATCATGCCATCGATTCACTCATATCCAGAGGTGGGCATCCTGAACTGTACAGTGTACTTCGATATTCAGTTGGCGTCAAGGGCTACAATGCTACAGAATGGGTACAAAACCGGCTAAGGGTACGTCTGTACCCCTAAACCCACCTCTGCTCATATCCCCTCGCACCCGCTGTCCGAACCTTATGGGTATTCTGACTTATATCGTACATTATATTTATATAGGAGGATATTTAGGAGCAAGTCTCCCTGCACGCATTCGACTTGACACAGGGAATGAGATGATTGTTACTTTTGTCGATACTGACCTGTACACGCTGATCTTTGCAAAACGTGACTAAAAATAGCTCTGAGGTCATGATATTATTCCAGTAAAAGCCAATTTTGAGATCAATTGATGGATGAAAAAATCTTCACGTTAACCGTTCAAGCTGATCTTTTGAATTTTTTCTAATACATAATAGTATCCGCAGTGAAAATTTCACCCAACTCGGTTATGGATTACTGAAATGTAGCAATCAGTCCAATTAAAGCATTTTTCAGCTATTTCAGTTGATGGATTCCAAAATTGGCCTTTACTGAAGCGCTAATAATGACTGTTTGTTCTACTAAATTAACGAGATAACGTATCATTAAAACGACCCTAGTTACATGTATGAATGAAATAAAATAAAATACGAAATGTGAAATGAAATACGATAAACGATATAAATGAAATGCAGAGGTGCCAATAAACCATACAAAAAATGTCGGACAGAACAGAACATACGCACAAAAGTAGGAAAAGTATCTGAGTAATTCACATATCTTCTCTACTTGTTCAGAGAAAGATGCGCGTGCGCTGGAGAATTAGCTCGCGGCAGATGTGGCACTCACGAAGGCGGTCAGAACAAGCTTCGCAGGACAAATGACCGCATTGAAATACCATCGAAGAGGGCTCGATCTTGCAAACTGCGCACGTAACGGTCAATTTTTGCTCTTCTAACTGCTTGCGCAACTGGTGGACCTCGTCAAACGCCTCGAGTGACTATAATTGCACAATTGTATTCATTTAATGAACTCGGACTCATTTTGCAGATCAGCGCGCGACTGTGAAGTAACCAAACCTGGGCGTGGGGTATGTACCCCCAGCCCGGGTTGTATCTTTGGTCTGCGGAGTCATGGGTACAAAACATTTTGTGAAGGTAAGGGGAGTACATGGTTTTTCGTGACCGTCAGAATTTCATCGTCTGTCCTGACTTGGGCATGGGGGTAGGCAGGGTAATACCCCTCCCGGTTATGTACCTCTTCCTTTTAACATTGTATTCCCCAGAAATCATAAATCTAGGTTGAGTATCAAAAGTACTCAGTACTGTGTACCCCCAGATGATTTTGGGTGCCCTGGTTTGCGTCTCTCGTACAAAATATGCCAAGTTTTTGCCTGCGGCGCTAAAAGTCACAAAATTTTTTGCCTACGACGCAAAGTAACCGCAAACTTTTAGCCTGGGGCGCTGTTCCTCTTCATATACTCGGGTTCATAGTGTCACTCGACCTCCAACTGCTGAGAAATGTCCTATTGAGTGCTGAAAAATGCACAGAGTTTCCCAGTTCGTAGCATAATTGTTCAAAAATGTGTCCGGGGCCTGTCCGGATCCTGCTGGGGGCCTTTTAAGCGCGCACCCAGACCCCCAGCCGTCGCTAAAGGGCGCATGGCCGGTCTCCGAGGGTCACATACCACTTTCTAATATTTGAGTGCATGGTGACCTAAAAAGAGTGGCCAAAAATACACTAGATGTTATTGGGTTCTCAGAAAAATTCATACTAGATAGAGTGGACCTCGAGTCTTGGGGTACGTGCCCCCGAGACCCCGAATTTTACCCACAGCCACCAACCGGTGCCCACCTCAGGAAGTAACCCCCCATAAAATGCGTTCCATGTGGGTGCTTACATTTTTCAAACCGGAGATTATAGTCTGTCTTATATTTGAAAATAATATTAATACAATAGCTTGAATCTTGTACTGCTCTTGTATTATGAAAAATTCAGCTGTATGTTTGACGCGATCTTCCACATATTGTAGAATAATACCGATTCGACACTTTGCAATCTTCATTCTTAAAAAATGTTGCTTTGTAGGACACGTTCGGGCTCAACGCTTTGCGGGGAGGTGCCCAAATAGCAATAATACCTTTGACGCAGTTCCACCAATCGCGCCGCTTACACTGGGTTCTTTCTTTGACGTTTCGAAATCAGCCTAAAAAGGCGCGAACATTTTAACTTTAATACTTAAATTTTCCGCTGGTTTTATAGCCGGCCAAGACAACAATAATATTTGGTGAAGTTATTCTGCGCTTCATTCTTTAGAGCTATATGACGTCATTATTACCATCCAGTAAATTTCTAACGTTCGTTGTTAAGTTGGGGATGAAGCGCGCTAGCGAACGCGCGCTAGCGCGCTAGCGAACGCGCTGCTGACAAAACTTTGCATAAAACCAGTATATCGATACCGATCAATTAAACATTTTAGCGGCTTCTAAGTTAGCGTATGAGACAGATTTTTACCAAATCTGGGTGCGATCTGATAAGTAGATGCTTGAAAATGTGGCTCAATGTTTTCAACAAAAGTAAATCGTCCATCTGACAAAAATTTGCACAAAATAAGTTAACTCGAAGTTTTTATAGATTCTAAGTTAAGAATTGAGGCAAAGTGTACCTGATTTAGGTTTTATCTGATAAGTTTTGTTGAATCTGCAGCGATTCAAACAGTTGAAGCTTTCGGTCCCCCACCCTGCACTTATAATTCTGACAATTCTTCATGAACAAAAAGGTGATCAACATCATTTAAAGTTACCTGAAGCTCGTTTTCAATGTCAATTAAGTAGAAGTGTGTCCCTTCCTTGCAAGCATCGTTTCCGCAAGTGCCACTCAAATATAGGTTGCCATGCTGTCTCAATTCGATATTGTCAGTAATTTTGTGATCATCCATTTCTATTGCAACTTTTTGCCAACATCTTTCTTTCAGATCGAGTTTCAACAACAAGCTAAATTTGAGCTCTTTTTTGAAAGCGCAGCAAAAAATGTAGTCGCCGATGACTTCAAGATTCGTAAAATTTGCATAAGTGGGAATGACGATGTCGTTTTTAATGGTTATTCCAATGCGGCTCTTGTTACCATTTCTAACTTTGAGGAGTTCGCTCTTCCAAACACTATTTAACCACGGATCCAACGGCTGCCAATACAAGCTGTTATGGTGAAAGAATGGCGCATCCCATGAGCCGTCAAGCAACGTTATGTTTTCAGAGTGTGTTGAAGAAATCATCCCACTTTCATCAATTTCGATTGCTGCAGCATCGAAAAATGTCTCTGAATCCGTATGAAAATATGACAGAAAAAAAATCAGTTCCTCTGTAATTTTCCGAAGTATACACTTCGACCTGGTCGTTCCATAGGTTCCAATGTCATGCTCGCGCACGAAAAAAATACTGTCCCCATTTACAGACCATGAGACGACGAAACTTTTTTTAGTGTCGATATGATCGCAGTATAATGAATAAATGAAAAGTTGTGATGATCGCAGAACGGCAATATGTTCAGAGCAGTTCCATATGTTAAATGTCTTCGGCCATGACGATGTTTTCATATCCGTTTTTTGATCGAGCGTCAGATCAACTCGCACAACGGAACTGGCAAAAATATAAACACAATTTCCATCCGGATGAATACAGAATGGACCATTCATAATATTCCGAAGTGATGTAGCCAAAACGTAATTCGCCATCTGTAAAAGAAAGCGTTTGTTTTCGTCATTCAAAAATTTAACATCTTTTAATTTAATCATTCATGGCATGGCCCATATTTTACTTTTTCCTTTCGCCGTGAGTGACACTCAAATCTTTTGCGCTGACTAAATTGATCATTAGTGTTATAAACACCGCCCTTTCAAATGTAATTATTTTTTATATTAAAGTATGGAATGCGTTATATTTCGGTCTTTCCGTTCGTTGAAAGTTCTACAAGTCTCTTGTTCGGCCATTTCTATTGTCGTCACGCCATTGCGTTTCGTATCTGAACAGAGATCTGAGTTCACAACACAAGACTTCACTTATGCTATATAAATTTTGAAAGATAAGTGCCGTTCAATATGGATACTGCCGTACTATTGGAATAATTACGATAGAAGATCATTTTATCGCATACAGGCAAAAAATAGGAAAGAAAATAAACCTGAATATCTGGCCGCGGCTGACTCGACGAAACGTTTCTCTGGAGCGTCAATGCAACGGCCACGCAAAGCGCGTCACTGATCGATCCGTGGCGTAGCCGGTCGCCTGCTACCCATCCACCCTCCGGCAACGGCACGGCTGACATGCTCCGAGCATGGCAACCGCGCGGCTGTCATGTTCGTAGTGCAATTAGAAATCATAGTGTCGAAACTGAATTTATGAGAATCGAATGCGTGAGAAAACAGGAAATAGCAAAGTTTTTTTAACTTCCGTGCTCAGTCCCATGCCACAGCACATGAGAGAAACCGGATCAAAAACTGGATGTAAGAGAATTTTTGACGAAATTTCTCAGCACCTTGACAGCATTTACTTTTATGCTCATTATACTGTTTTTATATTGGTTGGCATTGGACGGTCCTGCGGTCTTTTCCACGGGGTTTGGGGGGTGGGGTTACACGGATCTGTTATCTATAGGGTCTGTTAGCACGTGAAGTAAGGGAATCCCATACCGTGCCGTGATAACACTCGTCCTGATCAATTACCAGGCATTTGCACGATAGATCGGCGCCTGGGGTATTAATCACCTTTTAAAAAGTGCTGTTTTCATTTTCCGACGCCCTTCAGGTCGTGGACTAAAAAAGTTGATTCCTCGATGTCATGCGCTTGATAAGTTACTGTGATAAATCTATACATTTTTCAAGTGCTATTTTTTGTGCATTTTGAGCGAATTACTTAAAATAGCTACGTTTTTTTGCCCCCAATCGGAACGAAGCAGGCAGTCTTGCGAAACTCCTAGATTTGAAGCAGATAATCTTGGAATACAAAATTCAGACATGATTTGAATTCTTTTGCTTCCATCTTGCTGACATTGAAGCAGTAGGAAACTGTAGTGTATCCAGTTTCCTCTATGTCGTCAGCCGTCGTTATGGAATATTGCGCCCGTGCAAATTCGCGGTACGCTGTCAGGCAGCTGACGTTTCGTCTGAAAAACTAGAGTCCTGCGATTGTAATGTAATCAAATATGTTCTGCAATGTCATGTCGGGGCAACTTTCAGGGCAACGTAGAAGAGTGCAGGGAAGGGGAAGCTTGAACATTAACAAAATAAACTATGGCAGCTTTGAAATGAAGCCGGGTCGAGGGCGCATCCGCCTATCTCTAGTTGAACGCCGCGTTAGACTAATGGGACCATTGTAGTTCATGAAGTTTCGGTACGGGAAGAAGCTACAGTGGTGTGTTAAAGTACGCTATTAACGTACTGGAGTCCTCACGCGCAATACACGTGCTTTGCTTCATACTGTATTTTCTCTAACACTACGGTACTATCCAACAATACGGTATCCCGTAGTAAAGCAATATTGGTTTAGTTGCTATTAAAAATGCAAGCTGGCGCTTTTACGCTCCATAGGTGATCTACATCACTGTTAATTTCTCAAAGTCGCGTATAAAACGCAACAAGAGCGATAGTGAACTTCACAAAAGATATTTTGCTCAGGTAAGTGATCGAAAATAGCGCGGCTAATACGGCACTGTAGCGAGCGATACAAAATACGGTATCTGGACGCCTCGTAGCCCATAGATTTGTGAGTTCAATGTATATCCTTATGATACGCTTTTGAAACGAGCGCACGCTTTACCACCACAGACAGAAACCTCGACAATTACACGCAGCATGAAATTGCGAAAATTCATATGTATCGCCATCGGTTCGATCTATAGAAAACATTCAATTCAAGGAAAGTAGGAAGAAGAAATTCAGATATACTCACTCGCACACAATTGAGCACATAGCTTTTTCCAAGAAAAACACAAAACGTCAAATCATTGTCGTTTGTAGAATACAACACCCCGAATTCAAGCAAAGCAAACGACGACTTGCAAGCATCCACCATATATTTCTCAATGACAAAAGCTAAAACGCAAATGCGAATCAAGATGGCATTCATAAATTATGCAGCGCCTAATTCCGTTCAAAGAACAGGGGATCTTGGGTTGGTTGCCACCCAATTCGGACCGAGGCTGGCGACGTATTGCGAAGCCCCTAGATTTCACAAAAAATAGCTACATATTGAGCGGAATTCAAATTTCAGCACATAAATTTCTATTTGGATTCCTCGTACAACTATGGTTTAAAGCGCAGGCTTTCCGTTGTGCAAGCAGTGGGGGAAAATGTCAGGTGCCAGGGGTATTCTAGTAACTTATGGGGTTAAGTAATGCCTCAACTCCGTCTGAAGGGAGGGAGGGATACGTTTTCTCATACACCATCCCTTGCTAAAAATATCGAGTAACAACTATATTAAGGCGCTACACAATTTAGGAACAACTCCAAGATAGCGAAGCAGTGACGCTGTATAGCAAAGCAAGTACATACAAAAGCGAATTTAAATGTCTCAGCCGAATAACGCCAGCAAACACGAAAATGGGGACATATTTTGTGTTGGTTCCAATTCTGCCATATCTGATCCATTCTATTCTTTATCGATTCTAGACAACGCAAACTGAGGCTGCCAGATGGAAATCAGAGAATACTTTCACATTTTGAACAAAAAATTTACACGGTATTGAATAAAAGACAACAAAAGCCAATTCCAACATAAACTACGGTAATCAATTTACGCCCAACCAGGCCAATTAAAGAA